>JBBIGA010059277.1:0-12531 GCA_037576975.1 Alestes dentex
GGAAATGAGAGTCTTTGAAAGTCCTTCAGGAAGCCTGGAGAACTGTTCCTCAAGACCACATTAAAAATACAAGAAAGCCTGGATCTTTGGAAGGAAAATGTGAAGAAATGAGGGGTGGCTCAAGACTAAGACAGTAAAAACGCTAACATTTTAAAATGTACTTTGCTTCAAACCTTTCCATCACTATGTGTGGAGCTCAGAGTTCTCATGTTAAAATGTGACATTCCACTGTTATCTTTTATCTCAGCCGCTCCTGTCTTCACCGCAAATGTTCTCAATGTCTGAGAATAAAATACAAAAGCAAACAGTCTCAGTTTCAGGATCTGTTGGTCCTGACTAACATTTACCTACTTTAACCACAGAGCATAATTTGGCAGTTGTCTACTGACTTCAGTTCAACTTTCCATTCAGTCTTCAGGCAGTGCCTTCCTCTGCAGTTCCCCCATCCTGTCTGATGGTGGCATCTGGAGTTAAAGGTAAAGGCCAAAACACTGGTCCTCAACCAATTAGCATGGCTGTTATGATTCAAATTCATCCAGTCATTCTCATAGGCTGAACCAGATTAATGCACAGTACTTGGCAAAAGTCTTCACCCACCCCTTATATCTTCATATTTTGCTTTGAATCATCTTGTCGGTACAAAAATGCTATTTTCTGCCTGTCAGACTGTCTTATCTTTGAAATACTGAATAGAATTAATGAAAGAAATGGGAACAAATGTTTTACTGTGACAGGCTGCGAAGTGCCCAAAGATACAAGGAGCCTAGATAAAGGAGTTCCAACCACTCAGCATTCAGCACCACCAGTATACTGATCACCGCCTGATCATCTGGAATCATCTGCTCCTGGTTCTTCACTGGTTCAGGCATTGAAACTGGTCAGGTTCAGGGACTGGACTGAAAATGAGAGACTTTGAAAGCCTGCAAGAGTTTTCGTGCATTAAAAATACATGAAAGTCTGGACCTTTGGAACCAAAATGTGAAGAAATGAGGGGTGGGTCAAGACTTATGCACAATATTATATTTACTTATGAAGGCATGTTCTGGATCATGAATGGACTCAGATGACCACACCTAAACAAATGAACTGAGAGATGTTGAAACTGAAGGGTGTTTTGGACATTTATTACTCTTCACCTTTCGGTTATTTCAGTTATTTGTTCAGTAGAATTTAAGAGCCTGTAAGAACACTGTTGGATAAAATAAGGTTTGTACTAAGTTGTCATTAGAGTATGCAGCACATTTATATATATATATACCCAACAATGAATCTTTTTACATCTTTATCAGCTTTCTGTAAAGGTGACCCGTGTGATAAGTGCCTGTGTGATAATTTAAATACAGTTTTTAATTTTTTTTTCACGTGTGTTTCACATGTGAATTTAGTAATACATTGTAATAATAATATTGAAAAAAACTGTAATAGTAATTTAGATGACATTATTTAGAAATAAACTGAAATAATAATTTAGAAATAAACTAAATAATTTAGATGGAATGATAATTTAGAAAACGTCTTTTGCATTTTACAATGCGGTTCTTAAAAATAACAGGATATAAAGCTTGCAAATGTATACTATGCTTGATTTTAGTTTATTTTAGGTTGATTTTAGCCCCTTTTAGATTGATTTTATTTCCTTATGTGTTGCTTGTAGTTCATTTTTGGTTGATTTTAGTTCATTCAAAGTTGCTTTTAGTCCATTTTAGATTCTTTTTAGTCCATGTTAGGTTGATTTTCGTTCATTTTATGCTGATTTTAGTTCAATTAATGTTGACTTCAGTCCATTTTAGATTGATTTTAGCTTTATCAGAAGCCAGCTTATGAGTCCAGCTGCTGAAATTCTGCCTCGTTACTCGGGGGAGATAATCTGAGATCAGGTATCTCGTCTTGCTCCTTCCACAGACAAAGACTGGAATTGTGCTGCTTCCACGCACGTCTTACTGAGCACATGATTCTGCAGTTTTTTTCTCAAGGTTAGAAACGCACTTATGAGGTGGCAGTGGAGTCCCGTTTAAGACTGAGAGGACAATGACAGGGCAGACAGCAAATGTCAGTATAAAGAACGACTGTCTTGAAACAGGACACTTCTGATAGCTCAGGTAACAAAGCTAATCATTTAGAGTCACTTCAGTTAACTTTCAGTGTTTTTCAGGCAACCTTTGGCCTGTTGCTGCAATCAAAGACATAAACAGGAAGAAAATAACCCAGCAATGTTATTCCATGTCAGTTTAACCATTTAATCTCCAAGACCCCACACGCCCACAAACTCAGAAAAGTCACTAATTTGCAACAGTTATAGTAGATATTAAGTCTGACTAACAACAACAATAAGCTCTCAGTGGCATTCTAGTACTGTCGCACTTCAATCTTCTTTTATTGATTTTCTATGTAATATACTTTTATGTATTTGTCTCTTTTATTTCTCCTATGGTTGTATCGGATTTTTATTCTATTCCTGTAAAGCACCTTGAATGTCCTTTGTGTATGATAATGTGCTGTATAAATAATCTTGACTTGACTTGACTTGACTTGACCATCAGGGCACTAAAAATGGCTTGGTTTTGACAGTGCCCCCCCATGGCAAAAAGAGTCCTGCTCTTATACCAGTGCAAAGATGATGCCATCGTGGTCTGACTCCACCTTCGAACTTCTAGGCAGTATAAAGAAGGTAGAATCTGTTTCTCTCTCTCCCTCCCTCCCTCCCACTCCAGCCTCCTTTAAAGAAAGCTTCATCCACCACTGGGAGCCGGGGAGAGATCTAATATCGCGCCTGTTTTCCGGGGCTCACACACACAGAGGACCTTCAGCGTCTGCAGCGCTCCGGAGGCACGATGGCTTCAGCCGGCCTGCAGATCTTGGGCATGATTCTGGCGGTGGCTGGCTGGCTGGGCGTGATGGTGGCCTGCTGCTTGCCCATGTGGCGCGTGGCGGCGTACGTGGGCCAGAACATCGTGATCACGCAGGTGGTCTGGGAGGGTCTGTGGATGAGCTGCGTGGTCCAGAGCACAGGCCAGATGCACTGCCAGATCTATGATTCCATGCTGGGGCTCCCTGAGGACCTCCAGGCCGCCCGCGCCCTCACAGTGGTCTCCACCTTCATTGGGGTGGTGGGCATTGCTCTGGCCGTGGCGGGGGCCAAGTGCACTAACTGCACCTCGGACGTGTCCAACAAGCCACGGATCATGCTGGGTGCTGGAGGGGCGTTCATCGGCGCCGGCCTGCTGCTGCTGGTGGCCGTGTGCTGGACGGCCAACACCATCATCCTGGACTTCCACGACCCTCTGCTTCAGGAGACCCAGAAGAGGGAGTTTGGGAACTCGCTGTACTTCGGATGGGGTGCCTCCTGCTTGCTGATCCTAGGGGGAGCCATACTGTCCTGCTCGTGTCCTTCCAGAGGACGGAGGGAACCTGATTCGGCCAGAGCAGATTACGCTGTGGTGAAATCTGCGGTGAATGGATACGACAGGAGGGACTATGTGTGAGCCGTCTTGCCTGGTGAATGGGACAATCAGAACTGAAGAAACACGATGGACCGCATGTCTGTGATGTTACTAAACAGGTCATGTAGAGTCAGATCAATCAACTGTCAGTCAGCAGGTACACCTGGTGGTCTCAAACAGGGATTTATACACAATACTGTACCTTGACTTTGAATGAACCAGTCCAACGACATGAAAGCAGTTCCATTTGGTTTTACAATTTTCTGCATAAATAAGTAGTGAGAGTGGGTTTGGTGTGAAACTCACCGTGGACGTGAATGGAACCAGACATCTGCCTCTAAAAGCTCCTGGTTATGTTTGCGCCACCTGACCCCTGAGACTTTTTAGTCGTAAAACTAAACCCATTCATGGTGAAGGGATACATGCAGGATGTTGTGAGTTTACAATAGTCCCCAAAGAAAAAAATCTGATTGAGTTTTGCTGCTATTTTAGCATCATCAACATTCTTATAAACACTTCTTATAGAACAGAGACATGTGGAGCTTCACTGGGGGTCGATAGAGAATAAAACAGCTGTGTTTGTGCTGGAGACGTCTGGTTCCATTCACCATCACTGTAAAGTCTCTGCAATAATGCATTTCATGTCCAGCACGAAATGAAATATATACAGATTCCCCTTTAAGGAAAATAAACCTAACAACTCAAAGTAAAAAGTGTCTAACACTGATTTTGTTCATTTTGTGGCATTTTTTCACTACAGCAACAGATGAATCTGCATTTATTTGTTTGAAATTGATGGTCATTGCAAGACTTGGTAATGTTAACACATTAAAGTAATAAAGTTTTTTTTTAAAATCAGAGAACAATCAACATGTGAATGCCTTCTGTAACGTTTGCCTTTTTTTTTTCTTCTCCAAAATGAAGACAAGTGTCCCAGGCGGGTGCAAGAAATGGGAAACTGGAGACTCCTGGCTGGTTCAGCTGAGAGTCTGCAGAGTGACCCATATCGTTTGAAATCTACCCAGCTTATGAGGAGCTGCTACACTTTCAAAATTAGCTTCTCTGCCTCAGCGTGGATGTGACAATACCACCTTTGTTCTGGAACCTTCTGCAACTCCTTTGTGTCTTCCTTAACTCAGGGGAGCATGACTGAAACTAGCCACCATGAGATGAAAGCACCTGCCCTGTTGCTGGGTGGATAGCCATCCAGGCCCAGTCCTCAATAGCAGCATTGATCAGTGAAACTAACATTTAGACCTTTAGGAGGCCCAGTTTTCTGCCTGTCTTTTGTTTAGCTACATTTTTAGCAAAAGAACCACTAGCCAAACATGTGCTTTAATATATATAATTTAAAAGTTTCAAACCAAACTGCCTACAGTTCATCATCTACAATATGGTTAGCACAGTGTTGCTAGCTTAGCATTTCATGTAACATCAGGCTACACACCTATTAGCAGTCAATTTCAAATCTTGTGCTTCTGGTTCATATCGCTCTTTTGAGAGAAATTCTCACTTCAGGAGGAATCCAAGGGGTTCATTCAGTATCAGGTTTTTTTTTTTGACACTCTGTAAAGACAAGTCCAAAAAGCAGTTTGTGGTTAATTAGCCCAACCTTGCACTGAAAATATGACAGAATGTAGTTCAACTAAAACTAGTTTAAGAAATAAATCAAATTATGTGTATAATTTTGAAAACAAATTATTGGCAATCCTGTATTTCACAGAGGAAAGAAGATTCAAAATAATTGTCGTAACTGAGCTCAGTTTACCATCATTATGAGATTCTGACCATTTTCTTCCACTTATTAAATTCAGCTCCTGAGAAAGAGCTTCCTCTAATCTCAGCCCGATCCCAGTTTAAGGTCTTAACATGAAATTTCTTTTCTCTCACTGCTCTGATCTTCATTCGTCTCAGATCTTCAGATAAACCAGAAGATCCAAACTTGCTTGTCTTGTAAATGAGTCTGTACAACGTCTGAAATTTGTCTTAGGTGATCAAACTCGAGTCTCAAAACTACCAGACCGTTTAGATCCATAAGGTTGTTACAGAGAAGAAAACTGAGAAGCCGAACAGTAGAAGAACTTCTGTCTTAAGCTGATAAAAGGGTGGTTTAGGAGAAACAAGTCAGGCTTCAATAATAATCTCCAAACAAGAAGAAGATTTATTTCTGATGAGGCAAAAAAATGACTATTGTGAGCAACAAAATCTTCCTCTGATTTGAGTCTTCACCCAGAATACATGAGCTCTTCCAGGCTCTATGGTTCCCTTTATGGACTCTCTGTTTTAGCTTCTGCAGGTTTGAAAAAAGTTTAGGTCAGGCGATTGGCATGGTCCTGTCATAAGCTTGATTTTTCGCTCAATGAACTATATTTGTTTGCATTTGGAAGTGTGTTTTGGATCACTGTCCTGCTGGAAGATCCACCCTTGACCTAGTTTTAGCTTTTTGGCAGAGATTCAGAAATTAAAATAGCCTGGTACTTCTTGGTGAACATGATGCCATGTCTCCTAAGGTTCCCAGGGCCTTTTAAGGATTCTCCTCCACACATTAATATAGGTTATTTGTGGTTGGTTCTCAGGTTGGTTCTGTTTTAAATGTCTTAATTACTGCCCCAACAGCAGACAGGGGCATTTTTAGGCTTGTAACTATAGGCTGATTAATGAAGGTCAGCCCACTTTTGTCTAATCTTTCCCCATGTTGATAATTGACCAAGGGGGAATTTGGCCTCATTGTCACCTCACATTTATATCCCAGTGAAACGGGAAGTCACGGACGACCACTTAAGAGGTTCTGACCTCTTAAAAAGGGAGATGTTAATGGAAACAAGCTTTAGGGCCAGGGGTGTAGGGTTTTTCTTGTACGAAAAATATAGATTTTATAAGATTCATACATGTATATGTACTTCAATTAAGTTTTGTATGTCACTCATGTTTTCAGTGCAGAACTGAGCTACCTCAAATACTTGCAGTGTTTTTGTCCCTGTGCTTCCTTTATGCTGTAAAACCAGGCCATAAAAGGTTGAAGTAGGTCAAAAGGACGCAAATAGTGTGTGTATTTGGCAGTGTGACAACATGTCGATTGGCCAGACACTAAATATTCACGTTCTGTGACTGCGCTTTCATTTGAACGGCTGTTTGTTCCACTTCTTATTGGAATCCTTTGGGTCCTCCTTCAATAAAATGGAAACAGCCTATTGTCAACAAATGAATCACTGTCTGTTCTCCAGCATAGGTCATTGTATGACACTTTTATGAGATTTTGCTCAGCATTGCCGACTCCACTTTTGTGATAAAATGTTTGCGGTTGGGCCCTGCGACGTGCTGGCGACTGTCCAGGGTGTACCCCGCCTTCGCCCGTAGCAACTGGGATAGGCTCCAGTCCCCCCCGACCCCGAGTGCGGGATAAAGGGGTAGAAAATGGATGGATGGATGGATGTTTGCAGTTGCTCATATTTGCGGACCCCTCACCCAACTCAGGCCCCAGAGGTTTCAGTGTAACATACCAGTTATACTTTAACCAGCTGCCCCCAGGGCCTGGTTATCGATTCACTTCACTTTGTGTTGCGTCTACCATAGGAATAACATTGAAAGGTTTCCATGTCAAGGGTAAAAAAAAAAAAAAAGTTTATTTTGAAAAAATTGACCAATCCCCATGAGGCCTTACTTGTTCAAAACTCCTCCTTCCCCCGGTGGAGATAGTTATAAAGCATTTGGCCACTGCTGAGAACCTCCCACAGGTTATCAAATCTCTGGTGGATTCTCTGAGCAAAGGGTACAATATGGTGGCTCTGGGTTTAGAGATACTGGGCATCACGCTGGCCACTCTAGGGTGGATCACGGGCCTCGTTTCTTGCGTCCTGCCCATGTGGAGGGTCACGGCCTTCATCGGCTCCAACATCGTGACAGCGCAGATCATCTGGGAGGGCATCTGGATGAGCTGCGTGGTCCAGAGCACGGGCCAGATGCAGTGCAAGGTCTACGACTCCATGCTGGCCCTCAGCTCGGACCTGCAGGCCGCCCGAGCCTTGTGTGTCATCTCCATAGTGCTGGGAGTGCTGGGAGTTTTGGTGTCTGTCATCGGGGCCAAGTGCACCAACTGCATCGAGGAGGAAGGATCCAAGGCCAAGGTGATGATTGCCGCAGGGGCCACATTCATTTGCGCCGCTGTCATGCAGATAATCCCTGTTTCCTGGTCGGCACACGCTATTATAATGAATTTCTACAATCCGGTGGTGCTGGAGGCGCAGAAACGAGAGATCGGCGCCTCTCTCTACCTGGGATGGGCGGCCGCTGCTCTGCTGCTCATAGGGGGGGCGATCCTGTGCTGCAGTTGCCCCCCGAAGGAGGAGAAAAGGTACAGTCCACCGAGCAGGATGGTCTACTCTGCCACGAGATCCGCAGCACCCAGCGGGTACGACAGAAGAGACTATGTCTGAGACGGTTCCTTACCGAAAGGAACCTTTGGTAAGACTCTAACCTTCTACCTGCTTTGGGCAGACTGGACCCCCAGAGAGAAGAAGGTCCATGCTCTGGACCTCAGATGGACTTTGAGGCGGGTGCTACCTTTTCCTGCAGACTAGATGTTTTGTTACTGTCATTATCGTCGTCCAAAGGTCATTCAGAGAGTCGTTTTTGTATAGTTTGGCTGTGGTGGGATATTAACTGTACAGCACAGTGTGTAACAAACTGTAAAACTGCTTAAATTCTTTCAGCTGGTTACATTTATTTGCAAATTGCTGTTTTATTTTCAAAGACCAAACAGAACTGTTTCTTTTTATTAAAAAATCATTTGTCTGTTTCATAGTACAATAAACAACACTTTGCTAAAATGACTGTTGCTTTAAAATGACAAAGAAAACTGACGCAATTGTATACCTGAAACCGTTCATTAAATTACTTTCACTGACGGGCTTCTACATTTCTACATAACTCAGTGTAGTTGAGATGTCAACGAAGCCGGCCAGAGTGGGTTTATTGTGTAAAAGTTTCGGACTCTTATTTCTTTACAGTGGAGGTGAATGGAACCAGACGTCTCCAACATAAATACAGCCCATTTATTCACTATCGATAAAATAGTGGTTAATCCGAACTAAATCAGTTTTCTTTGGGGTTTATTTTGCCTCTTTATTTTGGGGTTTATTTTGCCTCTTATTTCTTTACAGTGGAGGTGAATGGAACCAGACGTCTCCAACATAAATACAGCCGTTTTATTCACTATCGATAAAATAGTGGTTAATCCGAACTAAATCAGTTTTCTTTGGGGTTTATTTTGCCTCACGACGCCCTGCATGTATCCCTCCACCATGAATGGGTTTAGTTTTAGGAACAAAATATTCTCAAAACAATGTGCAACCGTTACTACTTCGTAGAATAACTTTATGTGAGACGTCTGGTTCCATTTACCACCCCTGTAAATGACCGGGAGTTTCTCCAGAATGGACCGTTTCACATCAAATCCACTCTGAATGAGAACGTTCTCATTTTATATAGTTCATTACTGTAAATAGTTGACACTGTAAATAGTTTCTTTAGAAGATATTTTTAAGCGGTCTCCCAAACCAAACTCATGTTAGTAATCATTTTGCTGCTGTATCTTAGAAGCTATTGCTTTAATTAATAACAAAATAAATTTTTTCATGCAAAGTATTCAGGGAACAAATGCCATTTTTGAGAATCGCCCATTCTTCCACCTTCAAAGTGTAGCAGAGGAAGGTAAGCAGTCTCAAACAGGACCTCTGAATCTTCAATAATGAGGTGCTGAGTTGGAGCTTCTGTCAGTGCAGTTATCTACCTGCCTCTCAAAGGTCTATTAGCCGTCTGTACAAGAATCTTGCCTTTGTTAGGCCCTGGGTTCAACTGTCCAAACCACATTAGGACAATGAAGCTGTTTCAGGGCAGGAAGACTGTGGCCAGCTGCGGAATGTCAAGGAATCACATTATCCAGGTTTCTGGGGCGTATCTCAGGCCCATCCCTGTCGTTAAACCTTCATGGGCACTGAAATGATGAGCAAACGTCCATAAGATGCACAAACACACAAGGAGTCATGGAGGCCACGCTTCAAGACACAAGGTAACAGCAGGAGGAAACGCAGAACCCTTGCAATGCAACAATTTTCCATGATTTCTGCATGAAGTCAGCAGTAGAGATGTAAATAAAATAACTCAGAATGGGTTTAGCGTGAAAAGGTTCAGACTCATTTTTCTTTACAGTGGAGGTGAATGGAACCAGACGTCTCCAGCACAAATCCAGCCGTTTTATTCACTATCAACCCCCAGTGAAGCTCCACATGTCTCTGAGTGTTTATATGGATGTTGATGATGGTAAAACAATGAATCTGACAAAAACAATATTAGTTTTGTTTGGGTACTATTTGGCCTCACAACGCCCTCTCTGTATCCCTCCACCATGACTGGGTTTAGTTTTAGGACCAAAACTCTGGTAGGCATCAGGTGGAACAACCATTACCATTTCATGGAATAACTTTCTATGACAGAGATTTTAGAGGTTTCAAATTCACCACCACTGTTAACAGTTTTGACTTGGTGAGATTCACACCAAACCCACTCTGAACGAGTTTGGTTCAATATTAATCAGTGAAGTTTTTGGAATATCCTATGAGAAATGAGAATGGATCCTGAAAATGAAAAGAAAAAGTCACACAAAAGGGGAAAATCTACAGTCTATGCCTACAAACTAGGACAAGGCGCTTTATAGAGGTGTGAGGACTGTCTGGATGTGGAGAAGCAGACTCATGGTAGTAACTGATTGACCATTGCACATTTTTGAGGCCCAGGTCCTCGACTGAGGAATTTCAGGAATGCCTGGACTGTTTCCATGGTCGTTTATTTTGTGGTTTTAATTATTGCTGTTATAATGCCGAACGTCTTACTACAATTTCAGCGTATCTTAAGAATTTTTGGAAGGGGTTTTTCCAGCACGTCCTGCAGATATTAAAATGAAATACTTTGGACATACCTCTGTTCTGAGCCAAGGCTCCAAAAAGAAGCTCCACTCCTACGCTCCGTCAGACAACTCCCTACGTACTGCACAGGCTGCACCAACTCCCCGTTCCAAGAACGTATAAGACATTATTTTCAGCCATGTTGTGAAACTTATTTTATCAAATTTCTCCAGAAATCAGAGCAGGTTCTGTTCTGGAGAAACTCACCCACTCAAAACTGACGTTCCCTCATAGAAAGTTATTCCATGAAATGGTTATGGTTGTGCTGTATATTAAGGAAATGAAGAAAAAAAAACCCCCAACCTCTTCTCTTCACTCTTTTCAAACTTTGTACTTTTCTTTTCTTTTGACAGGGTCTGCTAACGTGAGTAACCTAGCTGGTTAAAAGCAGGTGTTTATTTGAGTTTAGCTTTGTAGGTATGAAGAACAGATATCGACTACTTAAGCTACTTAAGATAAGAGCATCTCCCGAATGCTGAAACTTATTTTATCAAATTTCTCCAGAAATCAGAGCAGGTTCTGTTCTGGAGAAACTCACCCAGTCAAAACTGACGTTCCCTCATAGAAAGTTCTTCCATGGTTGTGCCGTCTGACCCCTGAGACGTCGTTTTCCCAGAGTTTTAGAAGCTCTTGGCCCTAAAACTAAATCCATTCATGGTGGAGGGAGACATGCAGGGTGTTGAGAGGCAAAATAGTCTCCAAAGAAAAGTGATTTAGTTCAGATTCTCCAAGATTTTACCATCATCAACATCCATATAAACACTCAGAGACATGTGGAGCTACACTGGGGGTCAATAGTGAGACATCTGGTTCCATTCACCACCACTGTAAAGAAATTATAGTCTCTACAAACACCAAACACACTCTGAACGACTCTGTATACATCTCAGTGAGTTCTATCACATTGTGTATTTCTATATTACATTCTATATGGATCTGCTGTGAAGATAATATGTAAATCATGTAACCCTGTATTTGATGATCTAAACAATGAACTTATGTTTTATTTTTCTTGTATTTTGGCCTGTCTGGGAAAATTTGCGCTAAGCTTGAGTGCAAGTACCGTATTCCATCCTTCGGAGACTTTAGCTCACTTCACTTTAGTCTATCAGAGATGCATCTCTATGCATTAGGGAGTTCTGTCTAAACATGTAACCTTAAAACTTAAAAATCTTAAAAATTGATCCAGTTTTGTGTTCAGTGAAGCCGGGCTATTTTGTTTTGGCCTCCAGTCACTGTAGAACAGTTTGCACTTTGGTGAGTTTACTGAAGAGTTGCTGAGCAACCGTTAAAGTGCAGGTCATGTATTTAGACATAAATCTGACCACTGAATCACTCCTGTGGACGCGGAGTTCTCTGTTTACCAGATGACTTAAGAGCCTGCAAATGCGAAAAATGGATTATTGTCAAAACCGCAGTTTCCTCAGTTTATGTTCATTACACATTTCATATTGGATTATTTTATAAATATTGGATTACTTTTGCACAATATTATCGATACAGTGGTGATATATACTAATAATATTTATTCAATAGTTTTATATCATTTAAAAATGTATTTAATTGACTTTTTTTGGTACACCTTTTTGTGCCCAAAAGGTGGCGCTGGACCTGGTTCTTCTCTTGTGTAAATGGTAAAGAAGGTCAGCGTGTCTGAGACACTGCACTGACTCCTGTATGGAACGTCTGCTTTGCCGTGGAAGAACCAATAATATATTATTGTGGAACAATTATTGTGATAGTATCGTATCAGATCAGACCTGCTGAGTCACTCGCTGCCCTGTCTGAAGACCCACCCCTTCAAGGAGCACCTCAGGGACCAACTAATCCTCACACTTATTGCTTGCACTTTTTTTTAATATACAGCTCTAGAAAAAAAAAAAAGAGAGCACTGCAAAAATGTTCAGTTTCTCAGGTTTTATATTTTCTAGGTTCAAGTATTGAACTGAACAGCTTTGCTGACAATTTTCTCCTAACTTCCAAATGAAAATATTGTTCTGTAAAGCAGAATTTAAAGGAAATGACAAAACACTGAAAGAAGAGAAACGATGCAGTGTTTACAGAACTTGAATAATTCAAAGAAAACAAATCTCTCGTTCACTCTCAAACAAAATGGCAATAATTACCTTTGA
>JBBIGA010059361.1:0-12528 GCA_037576975.1 Alestes dentex
CTCTCTCCACATCCCTTGAGACTGAATGGAAGCAGCAGAAGCTCAGTATGTTCAGTGTAGAGGTCAGTACAGAAAAAAATAAACCTTTCAAAATAAGAGTAATAAAAAAAGACCCAAAACTGTGTGCGCGCGTTTGTTTGTTTGTTGATTTTTTTACCCCTAGGTTTGCAGTGAGAGCCATACTCTGTGACTACTACTAAAAATCATTCATTATTTTTTTATTTCATTGCAAATACCATTGTTAGACTATTTATTAATTTCCCCAAAAATCCGAACGGAAATTTAAAAGACATTGTGCCCTCACACTCCTGCCCTTTCTCTGTTTGACATTTTTCAAAATTCAGAATCTCTTTGTTGTTGATTTCCAGGTTTAAATTAAAATCGATCTCAGACCTCTGGCCCCACTGAACAGTAATGTTACATGAAATGAACATTTTTAGTGGATGGAAACAATAATAGAAGTGAAAAAAGGAATTCCTCAGAAATACAAATAGTAGGCAAATGTCTCCAGCAACTAACTTTATATAACAGAAGCCTAGACAGCCCAGTCTTTCATACTGAACTCAAATCTCAACTCTGATTTTGAGCTAAATTGAAGTGGGAGCATGTACATTTCAGGGTAGGATCAAACTGTGTTGAATTTCACTGTCAAAAATGTGAATGATGAGCTCTAAGTATGAAAGGAAACCTTTAGTAGGGGTTCAATTTTCTCCACCAATGTAGACAATTTTAAAGGGTTCAAATTTTTTTTTCAGATTATTGGTGTTTTTATGCTGCTGCTGAAGTGATGCTGACAACCATTTTGGCACCTCTGTATATATTGTGGTTGATTGACCAGCCTTTTTTATGTTGGCCCTTAGAATGATTTACCATATTCTCCATTTTCATTCTCCATGCTAATATTTCTCTGAAAACACAGACTGATCAATTACTTTATAAGACTGCGTTTACTTTATTACTCTTTAGTACATTTAATTTCTTTATGTAATTCTCCACACCACACACTTACAGCACAAAGACAGAATTCCCAGGATCAGGGTTCAAATTGAAATATGCATATCTGTGATTAGAATTATGGTAAATAATTTTTATTGTCATTTCAGCCATTTAAACAGTGAAGTGAAACAATGTTCCTTGAAGAACAGAAGAACAGAAACACCAGAAGATTACACAAGTGCAGGAAAGGACAAGACAGAGTGCAAAGAGAGCAAAAGAGAGAAAGAAAAACATACGAACAACAAAACAACAGGACAAAACAACATTTAGATCAGTCGACAGCTACAGTACAATTTTGAATGAATACAATATTATGACAGATACTGTATTTCAGCAGCAGAGCTGTTATGTGTCCAGAAATACAGAACAGAGGTTGACAGCAATAAATAATAATTGTGCAAATATAGCAGCTGTGCTGTTTAAGAACATTCAGTGTATGCTTCATTTAGATCTTCTGAAGAGTTAACAAAATTCTGAATGAAGCCAATAGTCTTAGTTTTTATCATCACACAGTTTAGTTATATTTCTTCTGTTTGAGGCATTAAAACCTCTAACATTTTCTGAAACGCCTAATTTAGAACTCGTCAGTGCTCTCTGTATGATCACAGATGAAACCAGATAAAAAATAATTACTACCCTCATTAAAGCACACCATCAACCAATTTAGCACCTGGCCTCGGTTTGTTGACCTCTAATCCAGATGTCTATTAGACATACGAATAAAAAGATAATAAGGAGGTCACTGTAGAACTAACGTACACTATGGGTCAGTCAATGATATGGTCAGTAACAATCAGACTGGTGTTTTTCCACATATATCAGTAAAAGAAGCTCTCCACTAATAAACCTGTGAACAAATAGGAGTTGTAACTGAAAGAAGAACTATGAACCCTTGACTAATCAGCAGTTCATTTGTAAAGCTTTATGAGCAGATTGTTGCCAACCTTTTCTTCCACATTAGTATGAACCCAAAATAAAAAAATATCACTCACCCATCAAAATGTTTCCAATATTTCCATTCATCTTTAATTATCCTTTGCAAGAATGTTGTGGTCCTCAGCTTTCTGGCGGTGACATTTCAGTTAAGCCCGGTATCCAATCAGCTTTTTTGTAAACAAACTGTGTGCTTATGAAAATGCGTGAACTTCCTGCTGGCCCCGCTCTTACTGTAAATGAGGCCCAGAACGAGGCTTAGAATTCCTAGGAAAATCCTAACACACTTTGACATTGTTGACACCATACATAAACTGTTATCAGAGGGTTCCTATGGAAATTGTTTTGCCCTAGATAATAGGCAGTGTTGGGCAAGTTACTTCAAAACTGTAATATGTAATTTATTACTTGTTACTGTCATTTCAGAGTAATTCGTTACATTACAATATTACAGCATTTAAAATGTAAGGTATTACAACACTATTGCATTTCTTCTAAGTTACTCTCACCAAAATAACTGGAAATTCTTGTCATGTCCTGCTTTGTGTGATCACTGATACTATTCAGTTTCCTGATACATGTGTTTGTCATTATTCATCAGCTCATCCACCGTCCTGCCAAATTGTTTCATGCCTACACCTGCTTGTTTATTCCACTGTGTCTCTTCTGTTCCCTGTTTTACCTATGTACATAGGTTCCTTCTATGTCCTCCATTATCTGTTAGTGTGATATCACTGTCCATTTTGTGGGTGATTAGTATTGGACAATGGATAGCCATGGGAAGTTTGGAAGTATAACTTTGTAGATTGTAAATTAGAAGATTGCTCTAGAGCCATTAATTCTACACTGCATTTGATATTGCTGGACAATATGGTAAAAATAAAACCAATTCAGTAATACACGACATGTCTAATTACTTTTTGGACACCTGATAAACTGGAGAAGACAAACAAATAAATAAGCAAGCAAATTAATGAATGAATGAATAACCAACATAATCACACTAAAAAATTACACTTTGAATAAAAGAAAACACATTCATTACTCTTGGAACCTTTGCTACTTTCTTTATTTAAAAGGTACAATCCTCCACACCAAACCACACAGTGCTGTTTAAAAAAAGTGCTGTTAAAAAATGTCCCTTATGCAGAAATCATGTGAGTGTTTGTTGAATAAGTTGGAATAAAACTCTGCTTGCTATCATCGGTGCTGATAACTTTTTGAGAAATACCAGGGGGCATTTTCCAATTACATTAAAGTGATAATTCAGGAGAAAAGGTACAGTCTAATCTATCCTACGATATTGTTGTCTTACAGTGTTAGTCTGTATGTTTTTGCAACATAAAAGAACTGAATACATGAGCAGTCTAAACAATGTAATTGTACATGAGATAAAATCACTCGCCAAATTGTTTAGACAGGCAATCAAGTCTAGTTGTGTGTAATCTGTTTGATTTTAGTTGTCAACTAAATTGGATTAATTGCTTCATTGGGTAACTAGGGGCAATTACTTTTTTACATAAGGCCAGTTAGTGTTTTTCAATAAATGAAACAACCTTTTTTCAGGTCACCCTCATCTGTCTGACAAAATGAAACAAATGCAATAAAAGAGAAAAACAACAGGGGCAGTACCTCACATCATTGTAAGATATATACTCTAAAACACAGGTCTTTTAACATATTGGGGCCTATGAACACCTGTGATGTCCCAGAAAGCAGCCGCCAGAGCCCACCAAAGTTTACGTTTTGTATGGGGACATCAATTACGAAGTAGGTGATGGGGTTTTCTGTTTGTTTATTAGTCACAGCTGGGTTACTATTGGTTGTGGGATATATTAAAGGGTTTGTTTTCATGTTTGGGTTGTCGGTCCACCATTATACTGGGTGAGGAACCAACCAGGATGAGTTGGTACACCCCACAGGAGCTGCTGGGGTATGTCAGTTCTAAAGATGAGGAGGTGGTGTACGCCTGGAGTGGCAGGACAGCGGAGACACCAACAATCCTGGCTCCGGAGGTTTTTGTGGACCTCCTCATCTCTGACACAGCCAAAGGGCAACGGCTGCACCTCATGCCTCTGGCTCAGCCAAGGTGATGTGACAACGCCAAATAGATTACATTGAAATAATTTAATAGAAAAAAAACAAATGAAAAATAAAGTGGCTTAGGTTTCCACTTGATTTTTCCTCAACAACCCCATACCCATTAAACCATCACCCCAGAAAACAAAAATAAACACAAGACTATATTAATAGTAGGAAAAAGGTAGTAATCTTATTTTGTGAAATCCAGATTTTTCTTAGCGCACATTCCACAGGTGACAACATGAGCTTATCATCGGTACATATAAAACTACCTCACCTGGCATGCCCCTTTCTCCTGGAGGCATAAAACCTCATTTCACTGTGTACAGTGTGTTTATGGTCGAAATGACTATAAAACCTATTTGTCTTTCCTCCCCCAATATCTAGACTGAAGCCACACTCTCTTATCATTAACCCCTGGCTTTCCTGGTTTGTTTTACATGTCTTTAACCCTGCATCAGTTCTGTGAACTCCTGGATGTTGTGGTTTCGTTGTGTTTGTTCTTGTCATGTATTTGCATTTATGAAAGGATTATAATGATTTTGTTAAAAACATGGTACGTACCACACTGTATAATTTTTTTTAACCTTCTGCTACTTCTGTACACAGGTTTAATTTAAATGGGCAGGTCTACTATAATTTTTGTTGATGCAAAACCTATTTAACAGTTTTTGTGGCATCATCCTACCTCTCTCTTTCTCCTTTTCCCACCATTGTACCACCTACAGCTTCCACCCCTTCTTCTCCTTCTAATTACTGCTCCGACACCCATGGACTGTTCATCACCAATACTGAGGGCCAAGTGAGGAGAGAACAGCGCAGACTGCTTCCTGCCAAAGCACTGGGCCGAGATGGTTGTGCATTGCCCAGCTTTGTGGAGTACTGATGAGGATCTTCAACATGATCCTCAGTCTTGAGAAAGTACTCATGCTGTGGAAAACATCATGTCCGGTTCCTGTACCCAGTGCCCCATCAGACTGCAGGCCTCACACAGCATGAAGGTCTTTGAGAGACTGATTCTGGACACCCTCTGCCCCTGGTTAGGCCAACGCAAGATCCCCCCCAGTTCACCTACCAGGCCAAGATTGGAATGAATGATGACACAATGCCAACACCACTACCTGACTGTTAGGCCAATATACATGAAGCTACAGGGATATAAGTCTGACACAGTGCTGTGTAGCACTGGAGCTCCAGAGGGAACACTGTCTAGACTTCAGTCCATCTTGGACAATGCTGATCACCCACGCCACAGACTCATCAGCTTGAAGTGCTCCACTGAATGCCAAAGAAAGTCTTTCCTCCCCACCACCATCAGACTCTGTGCGATAGCTTATTGCTTCTTGGTGTGTAATTTCATATAAATAAATAATCATTATGAGAAGTACTATGTGCATTATTTTTGCTATGATATGCAATAGTCTACCATTTGCAATGTTGTGCAATGTTCTTATCAGATGTTAAAATTAATGCTGGGCAACAATAAAAAATATGAATTCTGATGAATCTCATGAATTTCTGCGATGAAAAGTGAGTAACTGCATAACTGTTATGCGCAAAATTAAATAATTAATTCAAAAGAATTATTTTGTGCACTTTAATTTTAAAAGTACTGCTATATGAACAAAAGTGCAATAACATTGGGTTTGCAAACACTTTAAGCAAATAAAAAGGTTTTTAACAGCAGTTCTCCCTTTAACACAGTTAAAATATGAATTAATTAAATCAAATATAAAACCAAAGCTCTTTGCCACTGCATGGCATTCACATTTTATCTAGTTTGTTGTAGAAAAACAAGTTCCTTTCAGAGTCCAGAGCATAGGCGCTGGAACCATTATAGCTTTATAACCATTATAATTCCCCACCATTTCTCATCGTTATCAGTGTTATAAACTGACTATAAATCGTCAGAGCACCGGCGCCTGCGGTCCAGAGCCACCATTGGAACAGAATATCAGGCCCCTTCCGAGGAACAGCAAGTTAACATTTATAAATCTGTTTTCTTTTTTTCTGAACAGGTACCAGTAGAAACATTTTCTTTGCTCAGGGAGCAGAAGAAGCAGTCAGTGAGGTAAAGAAATACAAACTTTCAAAAGAAGAGTAACTTAGTAAACTCAAAAAATAATAACTTTTTAAGGTGCCCAGCACAAGTTAAAACATTATCATTATCTCATGTGCAGATGTCTTACCATGTGCAATATTATGTGATGTTTACATGTGTGCTGAATCACTTAAATTCATGCAATATCTTGAGTGCAATAGTCTTCATGTGCAATATCACTACTTATATTACTTAAAAACCAAACTACCATTTGTGTCAGTTGATTTCACTTAACTGTGTTATTTATATATATTATTTATATATTATAATTTATATTATAATTTTATCATTTCTGTATATATCGTAGTGTGTTTTCATATAGAATTTATTTTTTATCTAAAGATTTTTTTATTTAGATTTTATTTAGACTAGTTCTTGTCTCTGTGTGTCTTTGCAGTCATTACATAAGCTACTTCCTCTGGTATCAATAACACTTTCTGATTCTGGTTCTGATAAACTGCTGTCCTTTACAGATAACAGCCAACATAGTCAGATGGTTCTGGTTGCTGTTGCGAATGGCTGCCACTGCTCTCTGGGTTTTTAACAATTTTTATCATTTTTCTTACTGCTACATTGTTGTTCATCCTGACAAATAAATTGTAACTTATTCTACCCACTTTCCACTACTGATTTCGTTTTTTGGGACAATCTTCGGACATACCTGGCTGCTTGATTCTCCTCTCTCCCTCTACTGTCTGTGTTCTTAGTGTAGTCACACTTTATTCTCCTCGCTGGTAATAATGCAAATCAGCAACATGTTTGCATGGATTACTTTTATCTGGATTATTCTCTCTCCAATTCTTTATCCTGTAACTCTGCTACTCCAGAACATGGGTGCAGAACTTTTCCAACTCTGATTCCACTCCACTGAGCCACCTCCAGAACTGTACTGACACCTGCACATAATTCAATAATGCCATCAGAGATACATTCACCGCCAAACTTATTCAAAAAGCCATATCTTCTACCTACCATCTAGATCCAATTCCTGCACATCTGGTTAAAGTATGTCTGCCTTCTCTCTCTTCTTTAATAACTAATATCAAACATTTATCACCATCGAGCCAAACAACCTCAATTTCAAATTTGCCATTTTAATCCAAGATACTCAAAAAACAGTTGCCACACAGTTGCATTCCCATCTTTCTTATATTAATCTGTCTGAGCAGTTTCAGGCTGGTTTTCATAACTTCCATAGTACAGAGACAGCCTTGATCAAAATAGCAAATTGCTGATGGCTGCTGACTCTGGCTTTTTAACAATACTGGTTTTACTTGATTTGACTATAGCCTTTGATACTGTCTCTCATCACATTCAGTTAGAACATTTAACTTCCATTGGTATCAGTGACATCCCTCACTCTTGGTTTGCCTCATGCCTCTCAGACCGCACTCAGTTTGTTCAACTTAAGAAATATAAAACACAGTCCTGGCACAGAGCATGCCATCAGGGACAATATCCTGACCAAACAAGATGGGAGTAAGATAATTATGTAAAGTAAAAAATAATGTCTTGTAGAGAACTTGACCCGAAACAAGACCTGACAAAACATCTTGCCTTAAAACAACACAACAATGACTGTAAAGTCAAAGAACCAATATTTCCAGAGCTTCATGTTACTGTATGTTTTAACATGTCTTAAAATTATTGTGAGGGGTAAGTGGGGTCATCCACAATGATGGGAGCTGAAGATGTCTGTGAAAACACTTGAAATTTTCATGATTAAAGTCTCCGGCAGCAATAAACAGTCTCACTGAATGAGTGTTTTGGGGCTCACTGATAGCTTCATAAAGTTCAGACAGCATATTGTTAGAATTAGCTCTGGGAGAGATGAACACAGACACTATGACCACGGTGGTGAGTTCTCATGGTAAATAAAGCGGTCTGTACCCAATAGTCCTAAACTCCAGCAGCCATCACCTGTAACTCCAGATCAGCAAAACTTTGATGTAAACATGTAACCTGCCACCTCTCATCTTGGTCCTCAGTTCCACATTACAGTCACTGTGGTATGTTAGCATGTTGCTAATCTGCGTAGGCATTTCTATAATATTGTCACTGAGTCAAGACTCGGTAAAAACAAAAACACACCAGTTTCTGTTCACTTGCTGCGCTTCCACTTCCTAACACACTGCTTGCGATGTTATTGTGTTGTTCAAGTGAAATAAGATGCTTCAAGTGGAGTGAAAAGAATGTGTTGTACATGTTAATAACTAATTACTTTCTGACAATCTTAAACTTAAACTAACATGTCTTCTCAAACGACAAAGTGTGCTTAAAACAGTTTTAAATTGCATTTATTGGAAAATGCATATAAGTAACTCAAAATTCTTCAGATCACAAAAAAGGGCAGACAATGTTATTCAAATTGTACAAACTTGAAAGAGTAACATGCATAAAAAGTGAAAATGATAATTTAAAGAAAAATAATAATACAAATACAAATATAAAATGTATACATTCACAATTACTAATTACTCAGATGTGGAATCGATCCAGTGCTGCTATTCATGGATGTCTTCTGAATCAACCTGAACTTTCAACAGCTGAAAACTAATCATTTAAACTAAAGGCTTGCTATGTAATAAAAAAGAACAGTTACATTTTTCAAAATCATATGATACATGGGGTATCAACGGGGAAAAATATTAGGAAAAACAATGGTGGAGAGATTCTAATATCCTATTGATGCCTTCAGCCACTTCCAGTACTGCTTCCTGACCTGAAAGTAGATGATGTAATATTTGAGTCAGGTGATCAAAAGCACTAGAAAGAAGAATCAGCCCTGAAACTGAAAAACATAAACTTTTCTCAGGTCCATGCACATGTCTGGATGCTGTTTAAAATTAATTTTATGAATACAAATTGAAATAAATTGTGATGACCAGTCAATAATGTGAATTATTGCAGATTGTTATTGAAGCTATTGCAGATTGTTTTTGTCATTTGAAAGTAATATTTGTCTTACTGTGTTAAGATACTGTCTGTTAAAGTACTGTATTGTGCTTAAATTAACACAACAATTAAGCATTTCAGCATTTCAAAGTCTGCCAAAATGAAAAGAAACTATTTTCGCTTGTATTAAAGAAGATACAGATTCAAAATAATATTTCCATATGTAAGGCATATCTGGCATATCTCTTTGATGGCCGCCCACTGCCTGCACCTGAAACAAACGAGACTGTGCTAGCATCAATGCTTTACTCGAGTCCAGACTTGAGAGTATTTTCTTTGGTTTCAGCTTTCCTTGGTCTTGGATTTACTGGTATATAGATTCTGACTTTTCTCAATCATCCCATCACCACCCTCATCAAGAAAGTAAAAATGGCTGTAGTGTCTGACAAAACCATTAAATATACTTAATAAGACACTGGGCTTATCTGAATTATCTCAAAATCCTTTGAGAACAGGCACTGACATTGATCATCTGGTAACCAATCACATGCCTGCCCAAACTTATCAATCCTTCACCAATTCTCATTATTGTCATTTTGGACACAGACTCGATTTTGGTTTGAAACTTTTCGACTTGCACCAAAATAATGGCCTCACTTCATCAGACAGTTATGTTTTGGCCATGCCTTTTGTGCCTCTGGTGCCCCCACCTATCCTAGTCTCTGGAATACTGAGGCTGGGCAGGGCTGGGCTCCCCTACCCCCGATTTTACCATGAACTCAATTAGTTTCACATGTCCCTTTTTTCTCACTTCCTTCTTAAGCCCAGCTTGACCTGCTCACCATTGTATGTCTGTGTGTATGATGCTTATTTCTCTTCCACAGCCCTGAACTCTTATTATACTTATACTATAGTCATATTTTGTTTCCTATTTGATTTTCGGAACTGTGTTTTGTGTCTGACTATTGGGACTCAAAGTACTGAGACCAACTCCTGCAAGTCTGTTTCTCTTCTCTGCTAGGTGATCTTGACAGCTGTCTGAAAAACTCTTTTCCTGTTCTAGACAAGGAGTTTACAGCAAAGGTGTTGAGGGTTTCCAGTGTATCTGGTCCAGAACTAAAATTCACATAAACATGCATGCCATCTTAACCACATCCATCTTCTAATTCTGAACTCACAGTTTTAGGAAGATATATAGATCATGGGTTGGGCTCTTTAGCCTCCTCTGGTGGTATGAAAGAGGAGGAAAGAGAGAAACTGTAACTTACCAAACAGCCAAACAAACTGAACAACGCCAGAGACCAGTGAAATCTCATTGTCCTGATAACAGGAATGTAGTCTGAAATTACAGAAAAAGAGCAAAAGAGGTGTGTTTAGGTACAGCTGTTAGCGGCTGACCTCTTGGTTGAGGACACAGTGGACCAGGAAGATGAAAGTTCCTTGTTGGGAGTTGAGGAAGAGAAAGAAGATCTCCAACACCTGACTGCCCTCAGTAAAGAAACCCAGAACCCAGGGGCAACCAAGGATGACTCTCTGGACCAGGGTTTTTAAAAACAAGAATTCTAGAAAGAGAGAGACAGAGAGGCCCTCTTACACTACATTTGCCTTCATCTTAATAAGCTGAAAGCATTTTCAAGGACTCTTCTCACCCAAATTACTTTTTATCCAAAGTGACTTCCATTCCCTAACTACAGAGACCAGTCTCCCTGGAGCAACATGGGTTTTTTCAGGATCCTAGTGGTGGTGTGCTGAAGGTAGGATTCATACTTATGACCTTCTGGTCCAGAGTCAAGTATCCTACCCATTAGGCCACCACCACACCAAACCATAATCTTCTCACACAACTCCACTACTGCAATACAAGAATACGATGATGATGATGACGACTACGACAACAACAACAATGATGATTGTCGTTATTGTAATAATAATAATAATAATAATAATAATTATATAAATAATATGTGGGAAAACATTTATTTTAACTAAGGTGTTCCACCATCACATTGACTGAAGCCACCTCTAACAGAGATGTAATCAGATGCATGTTTGCCGTTAACACCAGAATTTTAAGGAATGGTAGATTGAAAAATCCATTTTCCAGTTTTCACACTACTACAGCCGTGACATAAAGATAAATATCAGGTCAATGACAATACATCTAAGAGACTGCTCTTCGTTGCCTGAACAGCATTAAAGGTAGTTATTTGCACAAAGAAAGAAACAGAAAGGAGACCAGTTATGATCAGTAAGAGGCTCATTTTGATACACGAAACAAAGCCTGTCAGATAGACCAGCAGATTTATTTATATACAACATGCATTTCTAAAAGATTTAATTCATATTTAAACATTACAATTTCCTATGAACCTCAATATTATAAGTGTACTCACCTGTCCAGAGCTTTACCACTACTACTACTACTACTACTA
Source organism: Alestes dentex (assembly GCA_037576975.1). Classification (NCBI taxonomy): domain Eukaryota; kingdom Metazoa; phylum Chordata; class Actinopteri; order Characiformes; family Alestidae; genus Alestes; species Alestes dentex. The sequence continues at coordinate 11,440 of JBBIGA010059361.1, forward strand.
CTACTATTTTTTTCCATTGTTAATGATCCTCTATGGACAAGAAAACAATTGCTTTTAAATTTGCCTTCAGGCTTTTACGGGGTTTGAATTTAGTTTTTGTATCTGTTTACCATAAAAATCATTCATTTGGATATTATTCATCCATTCAAGGATGCGAGTTTGCAGTTTGCCTGGCAACCAATTTGTTTTTTTCTGTAAACAAAAAATGTGTTTTTGACAGTTTGTGGGAGGTGCCTTTTTGACGATGGATATCCAATTACATGATATCCATACTGTATTCAATACTTATCCATTGCTCTAATAAGTGGTGTTTTAACTTAAAAAATAAGTCTCTGGACAGCCTTCAAATTTTTAGTTCATTTCACGTCAAGAAGTAAATAAACAGAATGAAAAACACAGGTTTTGTTGGGTTAAGTCAAATCCAGTTAAGTCAAAATATTAAAGCAGTCTGATAACTAATATAGTTAAAACAGAATATTCTGTAGCATTTAAAAAGATTCCATGATAGATAAGGGAAATTAATTAATTTTACATTGTTAATGACTGCCACAAAATATTCACTAACATTTCAGAATTCCCTAATAATCCTGAATTGGTGATGTGCAAAATATGGGAATAAACAATAGTGGCTCTATATTAACTTATTTATTTTTTCATTATATTTCTGGGGACAACTAGATGTTCTGCAATGCACTGGATAATGTGACCATGGCAGAAATTGTGGGAATGAGAAATGGTGTAATGTCTTTTGTTTCATTTAAAGTGAGTTATTGTGAGTGTTGATGTCTGTGGAAAAATTAGACTAATGAGTTTGTTGTATATTTTATTGAATGTGGAAATTTATTACATAAGGATTGAAATACAAAATGAACTCTGAATATCAACAAAATACAAAATACAGCAAACAACACGAGAATCAAGACAAAGGAAGACAAGATCAAGAACCAGGGAAAGACAAGAAAGGACAAGATCATGACACAGGAAAAGACAAATACAGACTCAAATACAGGGCTCGGCTGGGGCTTTAAATAGGGGAAGCAAACAAGGAACAGGTGAAGACAAGGGAAACGAGGAACAGGTGGAACTAAT
>JBBIGA010059380.1:0-12528 GCA_037576975.1 Alestes dentex
TCTCACAGTGGGAATGCACCTACAATGTGAATTTCAGACCCGTCCATGATTTCTAAGTGGGAGAACTTGCAAAATCGGAGGGTGTTCAAATACTTATGTTCCTCGCTGTATACGCAAAGACTCTGCATTGCCCTCTATCAAAAGAGAACAAGAAATCAGGAATCTTGTTAGTGGCCATGAGTCAGGTATCCTAGGCTGTGAACATCTAGCCATTCAGTCAGGAAATGGGTCCCAGAATCTGCTCCTTATTAAGACCAACATGATGCGTTAAACAAAGACATGGAGCAGTTTGAAAATTCAAGGGCAGATTACAACATTGAAAACTACTTCAGAAAAAGTGACTGTAGCCTTGTTGACTTGTCTCACACAACACTGCATGAGAAAATCAGACTAATTTGGAAAATAATCTCTAGGCAAGTTCATACCTTCATAGAATCACAGCCTTTGTCTATCAGAAGTACTTACACTCCCTTTTTGCTGATGACTCTTAGAAACCATTTCAGTTATTCAATTCAGTACGCACAGGTGTACTGAACACCCTAGAGATTTTTTAAAAACTTAAAACAAACATTCCTCAAAGAAATGGACCAGGTCTTACAGAAGACCAAGCCTTTAAATCTCTCTTCTTACAAAACTTCCATCCTCTTAGCACAGAAAAGTTGTACTGTTGTATAGCCTAAGACACCTGAGGAATACTCGGAAGTTATCAAACTCCAAGGTCCTTCTTTTGCTGTTCCGCAGGGCTTAGGGCTCAAACTCTTTACCTAGTGTTACCTTCCAAACTTCATTACCACTTTCATCCCTTCTCATATGTTTAAACCTTGATCATTTATCTTTAAGGTGCTTAAAACCGCAGGACATTTTGTCCACAGGCCTCTAGCACTGTGCAGAAAAACAGTTACACTCTGTTACTGTTACAATTTCAGTATTAAAATGTGTTGTATGACATGCATATAGAATGTATATATAAATGTGGGACACCACAAAACCACTACCACAATTGTGTAAACTTAACAAAGCAAGTTTAGCATGACTATTGCTTTTTCTTTTGAGAAATCTTTGTTTTCTAGCAGAAAGAGCCTAATTTCTAAAACAAACTTTGATTCTTCTTTGCCCATGATCAAGTTCATGCTGAGCTATAGTAATTACTATCTTAATTACTGAGGTACATTAAGGAATAACTCAAACAGTCTAGATGAAAAATCTAATTTGTTAGGTTCTCCAAAGGACTACAAGACATTAATCGACACAACATTAATTTTTAGAGTGAGGTTCCCATAACAAGAAAACCTCTCATAGTGTGTAACAGACTAGCTTCCACCTTACAATTCACAAACACTAATTCAGGAAGCCACAAAGGTTGTACATATGTTATATGTATATTACCTTGACATGTTATGGGTATCTAGCCAAAAACATTCACCGTTCCTGTCTGTTCCTTAGGCTTGATGATGTATTTCATAATTGAGAACCATCTAATCTGTCCAAGATATGTAAAAGAACTGTGCTTCTGATTAATGCTTAAGGGCTTTAAATGTAACTGTGTCATGATAACCTGACTAAAGACCTCCCCAGACGTTTCCTGTTAGAAATGTAATGTCAGAAATGTAATGCAAGCATCTATCATGGATTGGGTGGAGTCTGCTCCAGGCTTTAGGGAGAGTCTGTAGTGAAGGTTATAAAAGCTGGCCAACATCCACATTCTTTTCACTTTACAGTGTAAGCTAGCCAAGTACACCTCAAAAGGAGGACAAAGAAACTCACCTTTGTTCTAGAGGGAAACAAAGGAACTTTAGTTTCAGTAACCTAGCCCAAAGTTTAGCTTAGACATCGGATCAAGCCATCAGATGTGGCCTTTGAGTAATTGAGGTGACAAAGTCCTTAATTTTCAACTGCAGAATCTTCACCCTTGGACCTTGGCAGACCAGGCAGATTCCCAGAAGCAATGGATGGAACCAAACTCTGCACATTTTCTCTCCAAACTTCCACATAAACTGTGGAGTGTGGACTGAACTTTAGATATTTGCAAAAAAATCAGATCATGTGAGATTGAACTTTTATATCTGGGTAAATCAAAGCAGCTACAGAAACAAATGCCATAAAGTTAAACTTAGTAAATGTGTTCATGTTATGTAGATTTATCTTTGCATGTACTCTGTTCCTGATCTCACAGAAAATCTTCCTGAGTATTACTAAGCTTCATATTAATAAAGCTAAATTAGTTTTGTCATAAGGCTGAAGCCTTTCTCAGTTTAAAAGGCATGTTTTAAACTCAGTCAGTGCAGACTAGCTAAAGCTAAGCTGATCTCATTAATATACAGTGTAGCCATTCAAACTTGCGCCATTTTTCGCTCCCCATTTCACATAGCATTAAGGAACCCAAACTCCTCCTCGTTTGGGCAGGCACGAGCGCACTCTCTCTCGCTCTCTCTCACTCTAACAGATGCACGCACACACACATGCACACAAGCGAATGCACACACACACACACACACAAGCATGAGTGGTGCATACTCAGTCACTCCTTTACTCACCTAATTACTCTTCCACGTAAACCATATACTGTAAATATATTGATAGCCATCTGATTGCTTTAGAACTAGATTGTAATAATAAATGTTTTATTTGTGTTTACCAGGTTGTCTTCATTTTAGTCTTACACTGGTTGATGCAAAAATGTATCTATCAAAAGAATGTACATTTACTAAACAGCTTTCAGAACTCAAATAAAACCTCAAACTTAATGAAACCTTCTTTACTTAGAAACTCAAATATTTATGATCTGATTACACAATGAGACCCATGAATTAATGAGACTGATTTATTCAATTAATGAAGGCAGGAGCTCACAGCTGTGACTGGGGAACAACCAAAGTCAATTTTCCACTGCATAGTACTGGCTCGACTCTAATTTGATTCCACTCACTTTTTGTTACCTGGTTCCTAGTTTGTTTTCCAATATAGTTAGTGTCCTCAATGTAGCTGGTGATATCATAATAAAACTCTTGTGACATCCACAATGCTACAAACACAGTAGCAGTGGAGAATACTGAAGGATATCCTGTGTTACATGGCGATTCTCTCTGACCAGTTAGAAGTCGGCAGTGTTTTCACGTCATATTTTGGTACCATCCCAGCTCATTTTGAACCATGGTGGAGTTGGCACAAACCATAGTAACAAGTACTAGCTTCCAGATTTGCCAAATTTAAAACGAAGCATGGCAAGTCTAGCTAAGTTGCGCCAGTACTACTTTTTTGATGCAGTAGTCAGAGTTTCTTTGCTCAGTTTTGTTCTTTATTTGACAGAACACTTTATAATAACAAAGGCTGTGATCAGTTTGAGTTGAACGGCAGAATCAGCCATTGACCCTCACTGTAATTGACTTTAGTGCCCCAAAAAAATTCAGTTTAAATTTGAAAATAATCTATGTTGAATAATGACTTGTTAAATATTTAACGCCCAAGAAAGTTAACAAAAGTATCTCTAAATCCTTGACATCATTAAGTATTCAAAGGTTTATTAATATGCATTATTATGCAACTTTGAAATGTCAGCACAAGGTGACTGCCTTGAGTGAAACTAAACAAGCCGAGAGACCATATTAAATCTTTATTTAAATGCAACTGTTGCTATGTCAGCTTGCCTGGTTTCACCTGACCTACACCTGGTGCCAACATATTAGATTTTAGTTGACCTTTTTCAAGCTGACATTTCATCCAATATAAACTTCCCCTGATCCCTGATCGACATCCAGCCTCACCGTTAAACTAAAGCCAACTGCCAATCTCTGTCTTAGACAGAGCACCCTGGGATTTCTTTCTTTCCTCACACTGTGTCACTCTCTCTCTCGCTACCTCTCTCTGTCTTTCACATTTTCTATTCTTACTCTCTTCTCTCCATTCTCCCTGTGTCTTGTGACTCTGCAGTGACTACTGAGATAAATGTCTTAGTAACGCTCCACTCACCTTTCTGACTGTTGCTTTTCTGAAGGGCTACAAATTGAGGACCTCTGGAATCCAAATGCATTCATGATGTAAATTTGATGGAGGTTTTGATTGAGATGCGCACAAGTGCAAAGCTTATACATTATACATAATACATGTTTCAGCTGAAGAACAGTCATACAAACGTTCAAAAGTATCAACCCAATGTCAGTTACCCTTTGATTTGGGCTGAAAATATCAAAACATGGCAAAGATTGAGGAAAAATCACACTGCAACAATGATTACTTCATAGGCTCATGCCCCTATTAAATTCTAGGAGTATGTTAGTATGTTTTTCTAAAGCTCATAGCAATCATATTTACAGGCTACAACATATTAATAGGCTACTATTCACAGTCAGTGACATATCTAGAAATTCCAGAAGGCCTGGGGTGATGTCTCCCTCACAAAACAGGGCTCACCCACTGGAAATCAAAACTGACATGGTAGTAGCATGCTAGGGTGTGGCATTGGTGCCAGTGTATTAGGTACAGTGGTATGATAGTGTCACTGCTAGGCTAAGACACAGGTCCACCACTGCAAAAATCCTAGCCTCTGTACTAAAAAATGTACCACTGATAAAAGACTAGGTGATGATTAACACTGACTGTGCATCATTAGATGGGCTATAGTCTGTACATCAGCAAGGTAGTGCTACAAGAGGTTTCTAACGAAGTGGCCAGCTAGTGTATATACTGATGTTGCATACATAATGAATAGTTTGCAAGTTAAAACTATACAGCCTTTACAGCCTTTGTGACGTTAAAGGACTAAATAATTAAATCAGTTTTCACTTTCTGAGCACATGGCATAAAAGTGCAAATTAATGTCAAGCCTGAGCTGAGTTTAGCAGCTATATTTCCATCTGTCTTGCCTTCTCACACACACACACACACACACACACACACCCACACATATACAAGGCAGATGCACCAGGTAGCAGGTGCAAACAGCGTGCACTCTGCCCAAAAATATGCCTGTTATCAGGGTTGTACAGTGCCTTGCAAAAGTATTCACCCCCCTGGCATTTCCTCTATTTTGTTACCTTACAACCTAGAATTTAAATGGATTTTCAATTTTATTTTAAGTGATGCACCTAGAAAACAAACTACAGATTAGAAAACAAACTACAAGTTAAAAGGGAAAAAAAAGTCTTTAAAATAATTCTAAAAAACTGAAAAGTATGTTTTCACCTCCTTTGCTTTGAAGCCCCAACCACTACCTTTAAAAGCCACTTAATTAGTTAAATAAGATCCACCTGGAGCAATCTAAGTGTCAAATGATCTCAGTATATATACACTTGTTCTGATAGCCGCTAGAGTCAACACCACTAAGTAAGCTCTACCATCAAGCAAGTGACAGCATGAAGACCGAGGAACTCTCCACAAAGGTCAGAAACAGAATTGTGAGAAGTACAGATCAGGGTTGGGTTAAAAAAAATATATCACAAACCCTGAACATCTCAAGGAGCACCATTAAATCCATTATTAGAAAATGGAAAGAGTATGGCACCATAGCAAACTTGCCAAGAGAGGGTGGTCCACCATTAATCAGAGCAGCAACCAAGAGGCCAAAGATGACCCTGAAGGAGCCGGGTGGCTCTACTGCAGAGATGGGAGTATCTATCCATAGGACCACTATAAGCCCCACACTGCACAGAGCTGGGCTTCATGGAAGAGTGGCCAAGAAAATAAGGTAGTCCATTTGACATTTGCCAGAAGGTGTATTGGTGCTCTAATGTTCCATCAGACTACAGGCCAGTTGCAGTCACCACACAGCATGAAGGTCTTTGAGAGACTGGTCCTGGACAGCCTCTGCCCCCTGGTTATGCTAGCAGGAGATTGCCTGCCAATCCAAGATAGAAGTTGATGATGCCATAATCTACTTACTGCACTGTGCCTACAGCCACCTAGACAAGCTAGGAGGATCCCAAAGGACCATGTTCATTGATTTCTCCAGTACCTTCAACACCCTTCAGTCAAACTGGCTGGGCAGTAAGCTGCCTGTTATGCAGGTTCATGATCCTTTAGTCTAGAACTATCTGACTGAAGATCACAGTATTTGCAGCTACAGAGCTGTATCTCTAACACAGTGCTGTGTATTGGACAACTGAGAATGTAGGAAGGCAGTGGACAGTTTTGTTGACTGGTGTGAGCTGAATCATCTGTAGCTCAACATCTATAAGACTAAAGAACTGGTGGTGGACATGAGAAGTCTACTGTCTACTGTCACATAAGTGGTACGCAGGTATGCACTGACGTAAGTGGTCTGCAAACGCGCGGCAGTTTTCAGTCGTCACAGCGCAAAAGTGTACCTAATTGGAGTAACTTCTGCCCCCCCCCCCTCATTTGAGTACTACAGCAAAAAAAATTATGTCAACCCCTGGCAATTTACTTATGTGCAGTATAACTAACTATGTTACTATTACATGCAACCTCAAACCTCTATTTGTATTAAGCAGTAGACCACTTTAGCAGAAAATGTATTTTTTATCTATAATTTTTACAGTTACAGTTTACACTCTATTAGCATTAGGACACTGATTAAATTTTTGTAATTGCCTCTGTACCACCGCAATGTATTTCAAAGAATTCTTTCCTTGGTGAAGTATGCTGGAAGTATACATGGTGGGCATGTATGGCTGCCAGTGAAACTGGGTCACTGGTTTTTATTGATGATGTGACTTCTGGATGATTTCCGTAGTGTACAGGGCTTACTATCTGGTCATATTCAACTGCTGCAAAACTGATTGGAAGATGCTTCACAGATAGGATAATGAATAATGAACCAAAACATACCGCAAAAGCAACCCAAGAGTTTCTCAAGGTGAAGAAATGGGATATTCTGCAATATTCTTCAAAGTCAGTCAACTGATCTAAACCTAATAGAGCAGTGGTTCTCAAATGGGGGTACGTGAAGGCACTCCAGATTTAAATATATATTTAAAAAAATAGCATCCACGCAAAAATCCTTTAAAAAATAGTTTTTAAATAGATGTTTCAATCAAATGTAAGTGTAATTTCATAAACTGAATTTTATAGTCAATGGCGTATTCAATTTCATTATCCTAAAAAACCCAGAGCCACATGGTACCACCTGTCAATCACTGCCGCCTTGAAAACTCAAACAATGGAGACGTGGTTGAAGCGTAGCAGCAATGCCACTGAAAACACGGGACACTTACCAAAGAACGCAAAACCACAGCCGGAAAAATTCCGTCAGTATTTAGAGGAATATGTTTTAATGGGATTTATGTCCACGGGTTGCAACCCACCCAAGCCACTGTGTTTTTTCTGTGGGGAGAAACTAGCCAGTGGTAGCACTTCAGCTGCATCTCAAGACAAAACACGCATATCATGTTGGTAAGCCACAATAATAAAGTTTTTTAAGAGGAGTTTTTTAAGATTTCCGAATTCAGGTCATCTCAAGACATGATGTGGAAAGCCTCCATGACATCAGCCAATGCCCTGGAGGCCTCTTATGCGGTGTCTTTGCTCGTAGCTAAAGCCAATAAACCATTCACTATAGCTGAAGACCTTCTCCTTTCTGCCACTGTTGTGCTAACTGAGACCATGCTGGACAGAAATGCAGCAGAGGAATTTAAGACTGTGCCTTTGTCAAATGAAAATGGGAACAGACATTGTCGAGCAAGTCGTGGGAAAACTTAGCGATTCTTTTTCACTCCAGCTGGAAGAATCCAAAGATGATAGTGGAAATGCACTACTTGTTGCTTTTGTGAGATACATTGATACTGACGACATTTAGGAGCACAACAAGACATAAAAAAAACAACAGGAAAGGACACTTTTAATGTTGTCAACACTTTCTTCTGTGAAAATGGCCTGAGCTAGAAATCCTGCACAGCAGCATTTACACCAACGCAGCAGCATCAATGACGAGCAGTGCGAGAGGACATTAAAAAAGAAAACCCCAACGTGAAGTTTACTCACTGTGTGATACACCGGGAGGCATTGGCGTCCAAGAAAATGAGACCTGTGTTACATGACATTTTGAATCACAGCATCAAAGTGATCAACTTCATTAAGTCAAGACCACGTAATGCACGCATGTTTCACCTCCTCTGTGAAAATATGGGAGCTGAACACACACAACTGCTGCTGCACACAGAAGTGTGCTGGCTCTCTCGAGGGAGAATACTCAATCGGCTGTTGGAATTCTGATCCGAAGTGCACACCTTTCCGATTGAGCACAGATTTCCCCATGCCAACTTGTTCCAGGACACAGACTGGCTTGCAAAGCTGTGCTATCTGGCAGATATATTCAGCAAACTAAACGAACTGAATATGTCTCTGCAGGGCAAGGACACCAGCATTTTAAACCTGTATGACAAGGTGGGTGGCTTCCTGAAGAAAGCAGAGCTGTGGGGAAGGGCCTGTGCAAAGGGGGGTTTCACCTGCTTTCCTCAGGTGGATGATTTTCTCTCTAGTGAGGATGTGGACAGAGTTCCAGTGAAGTCGGTCATAGTGGGACATTTGACCACTTTAATTCAAGATTTTCATTCCCACTTTCCTGACATGATGGAGAAGTCTGCACAGCTGGATCGGGTGAGAAACCCATTTCTCTTGTCTGAAGCAAACAGAAGCAAGCTACCTGTCACTTATCAGGAAACACTCTTGGAAGTGTCCTCTGACCGTGGTGTTCAGATGAAGTTTGCCATGTCCACACTCACACCGTTTTGGGGCCGGGTGAGGCAGGAGCACCCTGACCTGGGACGGAAAGCTTTGGAGCAGCTACTACCCTTTGCCTCCACATATTTATATGAGGCCTCCCTCTCTGCAATGACTGTGATCAAAACAAAGCAAAGAAACAGACTGTGCCTGGAGAAGAGCTCGATCACAGCAGTTGCCTCCCTGACACCAAGATTGACAAAGATCGTCAATGAAGCACAAGCCCAAGTTTCTCACTAAAATGTAAGTGCAAAAGCACTCAGTTCAATACAACAATGCAATCTTCAGTGTTGACTGTTTGTAACTTTAAGATGTCAGTCTTTATCCTTAAGCAAGGTATTTTAAGAGAAATCTTTTTATTTTTCATTTTTTGCAAACCTTTTATTTAAAATTAAATATATGATTTTTTTTTGTGAAGAAATGTTTATTTATCTATAATTAGGTTTTTATTTATAATTAAGTTCATCATTTCTTTTTTAAGTCTTTACTAATTTTTTTAATATGTTTTTATTTCCAAATAGTCCAGGAGACCATTACAAATGAGCAATGTTTTGCACATTGATGGAGTTTTAAATGTTTTGCTGATGTTTTTTTCATATGTTAACTGATAGACAGTTTAATAAATCAGACACTGATAGCACAGGGCTGTGTTTTATGTCTTTTTTTCCACCAAAAATGCTTTGCGCTGGTTAGGGGGTACTTGGCTGAAAAAATATTTCACAGGGGGTACATCACTGAAAAAAGGTTGAGAACCACTGTAATAGAGCATGCTGTTCAGTTACTGAAGACAAAACTAAAGGCAGACAGACCAACAAACAAGCAGCAACAGTCATTACTTTGTGTAATTACTTTTGAGCCTCTGAAAATAGGGGGACTGTAATTTCTGATAACTTAATACAGTACCTTTGTTAAGGCCTTTGAATAAAAGCTGAAAGTCAATCATTCTTGATTGTTAATTACTTTAACAGTCTCACCCTATTCTGTTTACGGCTCGCTGTCTTGCCCCATTCTGTTCTGCTTCATTCTGTCACACCCTGCCTTTGTTTTCATGTTCCATGTGCTCATGTCTCCATCACATCCTTTCCCACAAGTATTCTGTTCGCATATTTATCTCTGGCTCCACCCCTGTCCTGCTGTCATGTTTAGAGTCGGCACCTGTCCATTTGTAACCCTTCCTAGTTCAGTGTAGATATACTCATTCATTTGTGTTTGTTTCTTGTTAGTCAACTCTAACACTAACCCCTCCTCTTTCTTCTAGGTCCTGTTGCCATGTTTGAATATCTGATTTTTGTGTTCCTTGTTGTTTGTTTACTTTTCTCCATTTTAGGTCATTTTTGTAAATAAAGTCATTGTTTGCATTTGTATCCCCTCTACATCCTCCACTACCCATGCAGTTTCAAATGTATTGTTGTGGTATACAGAGAGAAAATAACAAAAATTGAATCATTGTCCAAATACTTATAATCTTAACTGTATATCTACCTCCCATACTGACCACAACATTTTTATACAAGGTATTGTTTATAGAGTATTTTCTTGAGTTTTACTTTATTTTGACTTTATATTTTATTTTGTTCTTGTCTTTGTCTCTGTGCAACTGTGCATAAGCAATAGCATAAGCAATTTCCACCACGATCAATAGAGTTTTCTGATTCTGATTCATACCTGAGTACCAATGCTAAATTCAGTTACCCTTCTGAAAAAATTTATTGAGGAAAATGATCCAGTATTATGGATGTATAAGTGGCAAAAGTATGTGAACTTTTGATTTTATGACACCCTTGCACAGAAATAACTACAGCTACATGTCTCTGTTAACTGTAGATCTGTCCTGCACGTCAGCTGGGAGGAACTGCAGCTCAATCCTCCATACCGAACAGCTCCAAATCTGGGATGTTGGTGGGTTGGTGGCTCACTTCAGGTCCTTCCATAACATTTCTGTTGGGTTATGGTTGGAACTTTCACTTCTCCATTCCAGAGTATTAACTTACTTTCTCCTTAAGTAGAACAAATTGTGTGCTTAGGGTTGTCTTACTGCATGATACACTTTCTCTTGAGATTCCATTCTCAGACAGATGTCCTGACATTTTCCTTAAGAACTGGCTGGTATAATTCAGAATTCACTGGTACGTCGCTGATTACAAGCAGTCCTGGCCCAAATGCAGGAAAGCCGGCGCAAAACATAATACTATCACAGCCATGTTTCACAGATGGAATAAGGTTCCTATGCTGGAAAACAGTATTTTTTTTCTCCAAACATTATGCTTCCAATTTGAAATAAAAGCTATATTTTGTTCCCATCTATCCACTCCAATAAATGTTCAGATTGTCTATGTGATTTTAGCAAACTGTAGAAAGGCAGCAATGTTTGTTTTGGAGAGCAGTGGCTTTCTCCTTGAAACCCTGCCATGTTGGTGAGTGTTCTCCTGATGCCAGACTCGGGATCATGTGAAAGAGGCCTGTGGTTCCTTAGAAATCTCCATGGATTTCTTTGTGCCCTTGTGAGCCATTATGTACCTTGCTCTTAGAGTGATCTCTCTTGGTTGACCACATCTAGGAGTGTCACAATAGTCATGTATTGCTTCCATTTGTACACAAATTGTATGACAGTGGATTGTGAAGTCCAAACTCATTAGAAATGATTTTGTAACCTTTTCCAGTATGAGCATGAACAAATCTTTTTCCAGATATACCTGTGTTGCGAAGATTCGACTTTGCGAGATCCCTGTTCTTTGAATAAAACATTGTATCTGCCCACACTTAATAGTCATTCCATTGACCGATAACCTCTGACTCTAATTTCACCTTTTCTAGAGATTCACACTCTTTCTAAAATCAGATATGTAAAATGTAACCATTTTCCTCAATAAATAGATTACCAAGTATGATATTTTTGTCTCATTTATTTAATTAAGTTTACTTTAAGGACATAAATGAAAATCTGATGATGTTTTAGGTCATATTTGTACAGAAATATAGAAAATTCTAAAGGGTTCACAAATTTCCAAGCACCACGGTATCTCTCCACTATCTATGAACTGCAAATACATTTTAGGCCAAAGATTTATCTTTACCATGTTGAATGTTTCTGCCACTCACACAAAGGCATTCATTTTCACAAAAGATATTGGAAGCTCTAAGAAACATCAATCAGCTTTTTAATATTCATCACCCCACATAAATGCTCCACCACACTCTACAGTTACACCACATGTAACATTAATGCTACAATTCACTCGCAATTTTGAATGGTTATTACACTAGTAGCCGTTGTCACTTCAAATGGCAATATTTCCTTGATCTCCAGTAAGATATGTTTCTGGATGATGCTGCATGTCTCTAAAACCTGGACACTTTTAGAAACCCTTTTTTGCCAGTGTACAATTGTACTATGTAGCCCGGATGCACAGTTTGCTTTAGCTATTCTCCAGGCCTTCATCAAAGTTTAGTTTCAAACCATAAAGCTGCCCTTTGCTGGGAACTTTTACAGTAGGTAGTGGACCACTTTTGAGGAGTCTGGTATACTCGTGCACAACAGTATACCAGAATATTAACAATCCCTATCTATATGTGCAGGGCTTCTATGAAACATGTGAATGAAGAACATTCCACCCAAAGATGACCATCAAACTTTAAGTAACTTAAATGAATGTGTACATTTTCAATATCTTAATCTGATTTGGTGATGCTCCTTCATATAACATAATATTATACATATGTAATATATGTATTTTTTTTTTTCAGAATCAGAATCAGAAAACTTTATTTATCCTGGAGGAAACTGCCACATCACACAGACACAGAGCGACACAAGACACCAGAATAGTGTAAAATAAAAGTAAGATAAAAGTACTA
>JBBIGA010059430.1:0-12524 GCA_037576975.1 Alestes dentex
CCAAGTTGCTCCAGGGAGACTGTCCCCTGTAGTTAGGGAATGGAAGTTGCTTTGGATAAAAGTGTCTGCTAAATGCCATAAATGTACTAGCCCTTTTTGTTTTCCTGCTGCTACAGTTGTCATACATACACCAAATTCCTAAACACCTTCCTTCATGGACCTGGCTCCATCTAAACAAACAGCTCATTATGAAGTAGCACTGCTGGGAACAACCATGCGTAAGAAAATGTCCCACTTCACTGCTGCTGTTGAAAATGGCCCCGGGCTCAGTTTAGATGTCTAAGACAGGAAATTCAACCCTGACTGTTATGTGTGCTCACTGAAATGGCATTGGTGTTTTGACTGATGGCTCAGAAAACATGACTGAGGCTTTAACTGGCTTAGGTAAGGAGAGGTTACATTCTGAGAAAAATATCAGGGGTATCAGTGATGGATCCAAGCATAGTGGGGCAATAGAACTGCAACAAATACTTGAAAATCTTCAACAAACTAAAACATTTGAATACAGAAAAGCTATCAGAGTAGCATGTTTACCACTATTTATTTGTTTATCAAGCCAAATGCTATTTTATCTCCAGAAGCTCATGCTCCACTATAAAGTTTTATTTAGTGGCTTAAAACCTTGATCACACCCCCATTTGCTGACGGGAGTTGACCAAAAAAGAGACTAAATTAAAAAACAGCTCAATAGCCTGTGCAGTGCTGGGGAGTTCAATTTAACTTAAATTATAAATAAAAGCAAATAAGTACATAGAACTTAAGTAATAATATAAAATAAAAACTATGGACTTACATCATCATTATTATTATTATTGTTGTTGTTGTTGTTGTTGTAGTTGTTGTTATTTTAGACAAGAACAACTATACAAATAAAGACTACAAAATCTGTATTTTTTCATTTAGACTTTCAAGTGAAACATGGGATTTTCTTTTTCTTACAGGATATTTGAATATTCAAGACAATGGTTCAATAGAACATCAGTAGAAAATCATTATATTTGATTCGGCAGAAAAATAAATGAAATTCTGAACATGTTTAATTAATAAGAATTATTAGGATGCTTAGACACGAAAAACTATCCCTGCAACACCATAAAACTGAGCATGAACCACTAAAGGAAGGATCTTTTCCAAAACTTTCCTACCACTCAGGATATGAGAGTATAAGTACATAAAGCCTGTCAGTTTGGAAGCTGAATCTAGCATGACAATTTCCGCCAAACAGCATCACAGTCCCTGTTTCCCTGTGACTGGCCTGGCGCTGGAAGGGAGTTTCATAGACGCTGTTAAACTGATACTGAATGAATGAAACCAAGTGTTATATTTCATTAATAATAAATGAGCTTTTAACTATAAAGCCATCAGGAGGTTCATGGCCAAAACAGAGAGACTCAGCCGGAGCTTCAACCCTCAGAAACTCAGACTCTTAACCACGACACAACACACAACTATAACTGTTGATCATAACACAAACTGAACACTTCACTGTTTCTCACCTGCCTCTCTACTGCACTGTCTGCTATTTATGGTCCATGTACATCAGCAGCAACTACAGCACACTGCACTTTACAGTACATACTCTGTTTTGTGCATTTGAACACTTCAGATCTTGTTTATGCTTTAATTTATTTTAACTATATGGCACAGACATTTCAGAGGCACATTTTAATACATGCTGTACTTCTATAGCTGTATAACTGAATCACAAGTTACTGTTACTATTAACTGACGATATAAGGGGACTGGTAAAGATCCCAAAATGGACCATTCATATTTATCAGCAGGCTCTAGTCAAATATGCTAATAAGCCAGGGAGTCTGGTAAGGAACACGCTGTTGTCTGTGCCTTTATCCCTACAAAGTTTGAACATCTGAAGTATGTGTGATGGAATTTCACAGCACGCAGCGGTTGTTGTTCTGCCAAATCCTCTAAAACTCAAAGGGATTAAAAGGAACAGTCGGTTCATTATGTCAGAAAAAGAGCATTAACTTTTGCATTAACGTTTGAGATTTTGACACAACAGGCTGGAGGACAACCAAACAGAGAACCCACTAAAGACTCGGTGCAGCTGTGAGTGCAAATGGCACTGGCACAGATCTCTGTTCAAATCCGCTGCTACATGTGAGTAACAGACTCCTACACATGTTGCCGCTGGCAGGGAGCCTTCAGCGACATCTTGAGATGGCAAAACTTCCTGGAAGTGTCCCTCTCATGTCCAAACTGAGCCAATACACTGCCAGCAGTCATTTATTTAGCATGCCACTTCACAGCTTGTAAAATTTAAGGGAATGTTTTGTTCCAATGTCGGCCTAATCATCCGGATTACTAGCATCTAAGGCAAAGGAGTAGGTTTGTGTTCTGCAGTTTTAATTATACGAGTAGTTAAAAGAAGCTCCGTCATAAAGGTGAGGGGTTAGGATTACTCCAAGGGCCCAAAATAGTCTGATGCTACTTTGTTGTGCAATTCCTTATTGGGTTTAAACCTTCTGAATACAGGGCCAACTCCCTAACCACTAGGCCACCAGCTGCCCTATTCAACATATTATTTTGTTCAATAGTCTTACCCTGTTTAATATCATGTGCAGTTTTCTTATTGGATGCTAAATCATTCCATTATGTGCAAATCTTACTATTGTGTGCAATAGTTTCACCATGTGAAATATCACTACCAATGTCAATATATTACTGATATTACCGACCTTTATGTGCAATAGCATACTCCTAACCACTGCTTGTGTTACTAGCATTTCACTTAACTGTAAGTTACCTATCTGTAGTATTTATACCCCAGCATGTGTGAATATAGTGTAGAGTATTTCGTATAGAGTATTTTCTGCAGACTTTTTATTGGATTTATTTAGCTGTTATATTTTATTATGTAATATATAATCTTTTAAGTCTATATATAATATAATTATACAACATTTTATGTACAACATAATATCTTTTGTAAGGCCCAACATTTCTAGCGGTGCTCCTGGTTAACAGTAATAGTAAAATGAGGCTTACTTATATGTCTTAGTTTTGTCCAACCAGATGCCACAGATGAGAGAGCCCACCATACCAGCGATGACAATTGTTAGGCCAATTCTTCCAGCATTCACTTCTTCCCCCTGAGAGAGAAGAAGAAGGGGTCATGATAGATGGACTTAGTGTAGCAGGATTTCCCACTGAGATTTAACCAATCTGATCTTTTTTTTTTTACTTATATAATTATTTCAGCTACCAAATAGGCTACTAGATAGACTATAGGAGCAAACGTAAGTCTGGCTCAGTTGGACAGCATAATTGCTACATTTAGCAAGCAGGTGAAGGTGTAAAGTGTTCGGCTTGTTGTACTTGAGTAGACAACACAGGATGGAGGTGGCATTCACAAATCCTGGAACTGGCTACTCACTGGCGTATTTACATAAGTTTGGTTTCTGCTAGATTTTCTCCATTTTCTCACTCTGAGAAATGGCAGCTGCTTTACTTTGATGGCCCAGACTTTGGATCGTTCATTTGAGAGACCTTGTTATTAAGCATTAATCCAGGACTGATGTAATGACAGAAAAGAGAAATGTTTACATTTACTAGCAAAGTATTAGCATAACTAGCTAGCTAGAGTTCTATCTAAATACTGTTTTTTTGCAGTATGTTTGTTTTCATTTGGATTTTGATATTTAAAAATATCATTCAGTTAAAAGTGACATTTTAACTTGTTTGCTGTGAAACACGACTGACCACCATCAGGCCCCAAGCAGTACCAACATGGTCCACTAGGGAGCCACAGGTTGAAACCATCTACAAATTCTATTAGAAACAATCAAAGCATTTATCTGACAGAAAAACATCAAATTCTAATCCTAAAGCTCATCCAAGTCAAAAACTGACAAGCTTGACTTGCAAATATTATTTACACCATGGAAGGGCATGACTAAAAAAGCAGGCCTGTGATTATCAATATGATTATACACTTGTGGTTCAAAGCCCTTTGTGTCATTGGTGTGGCTCTGCAAACTCCACAAAGCATTATCTTAGTGTAAGGGAAACTTTTAAGAACCATAACTATATTTAAAGAAACATTTGACCTAGAATCGATGTTATGTAAGATAATCCCAACTAGACCTTTATATGGCTCATTGGTTTCCTCTCCACGTCTAAATCTCTAGTCAATTTTTGTAGATTTGTAGATCTTTAGTGAATGAGCGAAACTGCAGAACCAAGGCATGTCATCAGAGTAATTACTCATCTGTAGACAGACATTTCAGGCAGAAAGTCAAAGTACTCAAACCAAAAGACTTAGGAAGGACAATGGGTAAAAAAGAGTAAAAAAGGACTGCAGCATCTTACACTGCAAAAAAGTACTTCGCAGGTACATTTCTTGTCACAATGGAACCCCCAATTGAACAACAGTTTTAAGTTACTTTAAATGAGTGTTAAAGGTACACTAAGGTGCACTTACCTGGAGGGGAAATTGGCCGTATGTATACCCTTTTATAAAAAGCCGTGGCAGCTTGTATGTAGTCAGTGCAACTTAAAAATCCATTGCACTTATACTTTAACTGCACTTATACATCAAGTAATTAAGTTACTAAAGGTACTGAAGATGTATCCTTGGGGCACCACCACATTGATGGTTTAGCACTTTTATCTGAGTTTATGTAACATCTTTAAACTTAATATGTCTACAATCATTCACAACACAACTGTAATACAGTGAAAAGATGCTGTTGTATAATTATAATGTAAAACAAGTATGTAAAATACCCCATGATAATCAAGGGTCCCTGTGCTCCAGTGTTAAATGACTGCCTACTCTCTCACCCAAGTGCAGATAACTTAAATATCAGTAAACATTTGGCTAGGGACAAATCATTAGGTTCTGTTTGATTTGAAAAAAAATGAAATTTACAATGTCCTAGAAGAGACCTTTATTTTCTATTTCTCAGATCAGAGCAGAACCTCAGCAGTTTAAATTACATCAAAAATGTTAATATAGTTTAACATGCTTTAGAGTACGTAAAAATTGGGCTCAATAGTAAACAAATCACAAACAAAATGCAAAGTGTTGGAAAGGTTTTTCTGTGTCTGTATTTGATCATCTCTGTAATGGGCTTAACAATGTCTTAACATACTCTTTATTCATACATTTTTGGGGGGGTTGCATTCTATTATGGAATTTTATTGTTCAGTGCTTTGTGACATCAGTCTGTGAAAAGCACTTTATAAATAAACTTACTTTCTTACTACCAAGGATGAATTAGACGGACCGAGACCCCGCAGGACCCCCCTTTTTTCCCATCTTGTGTGACATAAATCCTTTAAGCCATTAGACATATGCAGAGATACATGTACTGCCCAAAGGGATGCATAACTAAAAATTACATGACATTCACATCTCAAGGCTCTTATGACTCATGTAGAGAACATGGCCTGGGAGATAATAGTAGAGGTGGATTAGATAAGAATGGCAGTGACTCACAGGATAGTGATCAATAATCATCCGGTTCAGCAGAGTAGAAACAGCGTAGAAACACCCAACATTTAATCCTGCAGGAATATAAAGCAAGCTTGCTTCACAATCACAGATAAACACACAGAACAGCTGTACATTATATCATGAATTATGCACAGTCTTGTTTACTCTTTTTCCACTTATTCTAATTCATTCTCCAGCTTGAATATGTTTCTATGAGATGTGTTTTCCTGGATGGATGACATGGGAAAAGCTTCAGTCATAACAGAAAAAATGCATAAAGCCCTAATATTGTGAACACCAATATCTAGCCTTTGTTAATAATCAACTCAGATTGATTTCTGACCTTTGGAATTCAAAATCAACATTAGTTTTAGATCGCACAAAACATCTGGGAAAAGGACTTTCATCTGTACACAAACAAAACTGACACTTTCAAAACACAAACAACACTCACACTTTCAAAAACATATACGAGCTGCACTTATTGGTGGAGGGTCATCATGGAGGTGCTGTAAGCAATAATCTTTTATGTCTTTTTATTCTGGGTTGATTTTTAATGCTGCATATGGGCAATGTGCAATAAACAAATACTGGGGTAAAGAAATGCATCTTTAAAAATGCTCTAAAAGAGTTTTTTGAATGGTTAAGTGATCAATGCCTTTCCTCTTACTCTTAGGGGAAAATCAGTTTTTCAATATTTTCAGCATATTTCAGTGGTTAAAATGTAACCATTTCAATACACTTGAAATGTAAAATTTCAATAAATACCTAAACCATTTAGGGTTTGGTGGTAAACGGTTCATCAAATAGAAACTTATTGACTCGGATTTCTTTACAGTGGTGGTGCATGGAAGCAGGGGTCGACGTCTACGTAACACAAACATAACCATGTTATTTACTATCCAAACCCACCTGCGAACCTGCACATGCCTTCTCGGTGTTTATATATGCTGATAATGACATTGTGGAAAATGGAGCAATTCATAATAAACCACTCTGAATGTTTACATCATAATAGATGAATCATGCAAAAACTGTGAAAAACACATAGCACCTTTAAACGAAAGTTCAATAAAACTGCTTTTGTCTTAGAACAGTTTTAAACACCAGATCTGCTTAAGACCAAACAGCAAGAATCATGGATATCAGGTTTGTAAAAATACAATCAAGAACTGATATTTTAAAATTGATAAAGAGTAAAAACTTTAAAAAGTAGTGCATTTCATGTACTCTCAAAAGTTTATACTGTGTCCAAATGAATACAACTATAACTACAGTCAAAGAAAACTGAAAGAAATTCAAGTAGATTTAATTCATTCATGTGGAAATTAGGTTTAAATCAAGTGTGTGCTTGAGACACAGAAAAATATGTAATCATATTCAAAAAACGTTCTAATAGAGGAATGCATAAAATGTGTTTTCTGGTTGAAAATACAAGCACATCATCCTAAAGAATTCCTGACATTTTTGTTCTTTATCCTCTATCACAAGTACGGCTGTGTACAGTCTGAAACAGCTCTGGATGAATGTGAGTTTTAAATGTACCATAGGTGACGACAAGCAGGACAAAAGGCTTGTTGCGGATGAGCCTCCCAATTGAAGAGAGGTAGGAGTAGTCCTGGGGGGACATGTTTCTCATTGCTGCCTGCGCCTTAGAGGGAGGTATGTCTGGCTTCTCCTGGAACACTAGACCACAGAAACAGAAGCTGTCAGTTGAGCTTCCTTACCATATGTACAGCTTAACACACCAGTTTTCTCTTTGCTTAATCACATGAAACGGCCAGCTTTCCTTTGCAATGCGTGAACATTTGATGATGGATGGAACAATAGTATTGTAAAAAAAAATACTTAGCATAATAAAGAATAGCATTCTTCTTAAATTGTGCAACTTGTGACGTTGATGAATGTTAACAAGCTGTTTTTGTACTGTGCCTTTACGACTGGCTATGCAAATGACCTCTGTACTGATTGGACACCCTGTTTTGTGCCTCAATCAGACAGCAGCCTGAGCTGAAACATTCCTTATAACTTCAGTATGAATGGATGCAAATGCGCTCTATTCTGATTGGATGCCCTGCTTTGGCTGAAACACTCCTTACAACTTTAGTATGAATTGGTGGGGCTAAACTTCTGAAGTCTTAATAGAATATGTAAATGCATAGGTTGTGACAACACAAAAACAACGAATTCATTGTTGGCTGTTTTTGTAGTTTTGCCTCCATAGACTGGGTAGTGAATGACACGTTTTAAAACTTTAACAGTATTTATGTACAATGTCAAATTCTATATGTACAAAAGTGAGGATAGATCAGATTTGCATGATATGAAGTTACATTACAATGACCATTTTCATTCTCCTGCAAAGTTTCCCCTTCAGGTTTTGTTACAATAAGTATTGAGGAAGGCATAAAAATCAAACCTACAAAACAAAATAATTCCATCACATCACCACCAGCTCTGAGAAATTCGTGTTTATATGGACATTTCTTTGTCAGTGCACTCAGTCGGGTCATATCTGAGCACAGACAGGACACGCCTGAGCTCAACAGAGAGATAAGATAAGCAAAGCTACTGGAGGAGGGACCACTCTTTTCTGTAACTCCCCTAAACAAGCCTGCAGGTCCCACAGCCCATAGACACAACATGACACTTCACGATCCGTGACATCAGCATGTAACACACTGCCTGACCAGAACATGTCTATAAAAAACATATGTAACAATATTAATCACACCTAACTGACACAGATGAACTGTGAGTCAGAAATATGATTATCATACCATCATCACATGTGCAACGTGGCAATCAGTGACATAGTGCATCCGAATATTCAGTCAACAAATATTTTTCAGTCTTATGTCTGTCTCTAATACTGAGTAACCAAATGAAAAGGACCTCTGGACATAAAGTGATAGTATATATTCTCTGTTGATAAAATAATAGTCTGTATTATATGAGTCACGGTGTCTGGTAAGCAGTAGGATGAGGTGGCAGTGACACCGTTTCAAAGACTTTGGAACCTGAATTCTACACTCATGTAAACACAGACAACTTCTAAACACACAGCATACTTGTGTGCAAAAGTCTGGGCACCCCTGGTCAAACTAAATGTGTACACATTGTGTACAGAGAACACACAGCACATTTTAATGCAAAATTACTGTTTATTTGTAAACTCTAGATCTAACTCTTTGATCAGTTTATTATAAGAGTTGTAGCATATAAATCATTTTACAGCAGAATAGCAATATTATGATAATTTTTTTTTCTGTATCTCACTGACCTATAACCTTTCCTTCTTTTCTGATATGTTTATTGAAGCTTCACTTTAAAAAACTGAAAAGCTCTACAAACCTATTAGGCAACCAAAAGGCATTTTTATTTCAGAAAACAGAATTTCAGCAATTTTCGCTACACACTGCCAGTTCAATATGATAAAACAGAGATACATGTCTGTCCTTAGACTTTTAAAGGTTGCAATACATGAAAATGTGGTGTGACTGTGTCACAATTTATGTTTTAAGTATAATTTCTGACATGTTTTATTCTACTACTAGACATCCATGGCAAACCTAGTGGGGGTCTAAGTGACAGTGAGGGTTTTAATGATCTTACCAATGATAACCAGAATGAAGATGAGTGTGGCCACTCCAGCTGTGATGTAGAACATGATACTGATGTGGTGAGCCAGTTCATCCAAGTTATCCACATTGGGCACGAGAATAGGTGGCACCAAGAACCCAATGGCAATGCCAAGCTGTGGCAGAAAGGGAAATAAAAGGACAGTGCTAACTCACTAACATATCTCACATTTATCCATACAATTTAAGGTTAGAGATCACCTTTTGTTGCCAAAATCTTGTTGCCAGTTACAAACTTTCTTTCCTATGCAGTTTTTCTACCATTACAACTCCCTAGATCAACTGATGATGATCTCTTGAACTCCAGGCCATTGAAAGAATCACCAGGATTCAAATTCCCATTTATCGGATGATCGGGAGAAGCCTTATACATTCATGACACTGTTATTGCCAGATCCTGCAAAATGACATTAACTTTTCAAATAGACAGAAATGGTAAATCTGGTCCCATTTACTGATTGAAAATACAGCATTATCTGTCCTTTAAAATATAAAGTAACAAGAAAGGCCAAATATGCACCTTCAAATTTGTCCATCAGAAAGAAGCACCAGGTCAAGTTTCAGTGTGACCAACAGTGTGACATCCCCGCTTTATTTTTAATGGCTTAAATTTTAAAACACCATGGTGCTCCTTTCACAGCCTGCTACACAGTGTGCTAGAAATAAAGTGCACTCAGTGCACTCTGCTAACCAGTGCGCACCCCCCTAGAATACCCTAATAAAAAGAAACAACAATACTGGACAAGAGAACATTAAATTAGCACAAAAACAAACATGTGCACATCTGGTTTCCAACAACTCCAGTGGAGAAGGCAATGGACACTGCTTGCTTACCAAACCATACTGAGACAAGCAGAAAGGTATACCCAAAATGTATACTGACGCTATAGAACAAACTGACCAATAAAGATGACGGGAACATGTTGGTGATCCTACATGAGCTCCAGTACACGCAGAGTGAACCGCCACTACATGCCTGATGCCATAGCTGCTTAGGATCCACATCAGAGGCATCAAAGAGAGATGTATGTGAGTATGTAAATCTTAAGGGTGCCAGTTAATGTGAAGTCGAGTGGCCATTTTTTCTCATGTGTGAAAATACAGCATAGCACACAGTGTGTTTCTGCACTTCTCTGCACTTCTCATGGAATATGAGCTTACGAGCAAAAGTATGACCCACCAATCCTTGTAAATCTTGGTGTGCACCAAAAGGAACCAGGATTGCTGTATCTGATGACCAGCTACCTCGATGTAGCAATAATGAGGGACAGCTATGGGTGCACATTAGAACACATATGCTATACATTAAAAACCATAGGGTTGTAAAGAGAAACACTGTACAAATGCAATAATCAGAAATACAGTATAGCGATTTTATTATATAGTCAGTTTACTGTGGATAGCTACCTTAATCTTGTAATTCAGGTTCATGTTCCTACTCTTTCCCTCCGCTACTGAAGCTTGTGTGTTTCCTCAAATTGAAAGTTGGATAAAAGCCTCTGCCAAATGCATGTAATTCAAGTGTAATGTAATGTAAATAAACAGTGAATTACTGTGTAAAGAGTGGGTAATAAATCACTGTGTTTTTAAGGCTACCAAGTGTGCAACTGTGTAAGTGATGGGCCTATCACTGGGACATGGTGATGGTGATGCCATCCATGGCTGGGTGACCAAGGGAGCACTATTGGCATTTCTCTCTCTGGGTGGGTAGGATGGGTACCATCATCCAGCTTGAAGCTAGCACTCAGGCATGTGTTAGCTGATGTATTGAATTGGTAGTCAGTGTTCAAAGCACGTTGAGCTGTGTAAGGAAGCACATGCTAGTTTTCACTCTCCCAGTGTTGGTGGTGTTGAGTGATTGGATGAATCCTAGCAAGTGGGTGGAATTAAAATTGTAGAGAAAATTGAAAAATACTAAACAAATGACTGCATTAGAAGTAGCGTTGTAGTTGCTGCTCTCAATGCTAGTGCACTAAGAGTGCATATATGTTATGGGTTACGTAAATAAACTGGGCTATGTAAAGCATATCTACGTGCTGCTGGTTCTTGTCAACAGGGGTTCTTGCTCTGTCAGATAAAGTGTCAAAATAAATATTTCAGTCGTATGGAATATCCATCTCAAAACACTTTTTTCCCTAAATTAGTTTTAAAGTGGATAGTATTTCAACCCCATACAGTATGCACTAGTTGACCTGAGATATAAGTATTAATAAATCTTAGTTTTTATATGTTTCTATATTGTAAAAATAATAGATACAGCTTGGTGAAAAAAACAATACATTTGAGGGAAATATTTTGTACGTGTACAACACAAAACAGCATTTTTGAGAGTTTGTATAACAAATACATTAAATAAAACACAGTGTAGTGTGATGGGTCCTTATATATCTCAGGGAACTTCTCAAAGACTTTGTGAATTCAATTGTGCATTTTAGAGAAGAAAGAACAAGATACTGCCATTAAGACATTCTATATTATATAATGTGCAAACTGTTGAAAGCTCTGCCTTCAATTCACTAATAGAAAGCTTGACTTGTACTAGGGGGACATATATGTTACCTACTGGGCATCTATGTCACAGATTAAATGCAGTGACTCATTAAATGTGTTTCGACGTGATGTAGGTTTCAACTGACTTATAGCCAAACACACGCTGGTTAACAAGCAGAGGCCCCATACAGCCTAAAATGTACTTTAATTTGTAACTCAGCATTGACATTTTGGCTAAAATTATCCATAGACATTGATCGGTGTCTTAAGCTGAAAGAAAAATTGCCCCGTAGATAAAAACTGGGCAGTTTGTGCATGTAACTGACATGCATGACTGTCACCCAAAGACATAACTGACTTCCACAAAGGAAGTACCCTTCAAAAGATCCTTGCCAAAGGAGATATCTGATGGAAATTTTAGCTTCCTCCACTCTTCTCCTGGGCGACTAGAACAGCACTTGACAGAGCACATTAGCAGATATTTCTGGGTCACAGGGAGGCAAGGAAATGAATAGTGGTGACAAACTGGCCTTCTGGGATGCAGGGCCTATAAGAGCTCCTCATATCACTGAGTCGATGAACCGGGAAAAGTGTTCAGCACTTTGGTGTAGCATTGTTAGGACAGCAAGGGTTCAAATACGGACACCCCTGGTATGCACACACAGGTACAGCACACAACCAGCAAACCCAAAGATGCAGTGCAGGACATGATCTTCACTATTTAAATATTTATTATTCTTTAATTAAAGTAATGAATATTTTACCTTTGATTTGCACTGGAGCTACAAGGCTAATGTGACTCACAGGTAATTGAAAGTTTTGGCCACCAGATTCACACCATGTAAACCTTCCAAACACTATAAACACTATAATTAATTATTATAAGTTCTCTGGTTAAGGGCATCTGAAAAATGCTGTAAATGTAAAATAAC
>JBBIGA010059440.1:0-12524 GCA_037576975.1 Alestes dentex
CTTGTATATATGTGTGTGTGTGTGTGTGTGTATGTGTATATATATATATATATATATATACACACACACACACACACACACACACACAAACTGAGATTGAATTTCCTTAGTACACACATTCCAGCTGGATTGATGAATCTAAATGGTTTGCTTTGTACAGATCCCATCAGGGTTGTTCATCCCCAGTATGGCGGTGGGTGCCATAGCTGGCCGGATTGTGGGGATTGCTGTGGAGCAGATGGCCTACCACCATCATGACTGGATCATCTTTAAGAACTGGTGCCGTCCCGGGGCAGACTGTGTCACCCCCGGCCTCTATGCTATGGTAGGGGCTGCAGCGTGTCTTGGTAAGAGTCTGTAGCCCAGAGATCCTCGGCTTTTTACAAATCACAGCCCACACAACCAGCCTTTTTAAAAACATGTTCAGTCTAGTTCACACAAGACGGCAATGTTATCCAGAGCAAGTCTGCTAATTAGATTTTTGATATTAAAAAAATTATAAAAATAAAAATACATTTTCATCTCTTGCATTATCCTTGTTCATCTCTGTTCATGCTGACACTTTTTTGTCCTCAGGCGGGGTCACTCGGATGACTGTGTCTCTAGTGGTCATCATGTTTGAGTTAACAGGTGGACTTGAGTACATCGTACCACTTATGGCAGCTGCCGTTACCAGTAAGTGGGTGGCGGATGCTTTTGGTAAAGAGGGCATTTATGAGGCCCACATCCGACTGAATGGCTACCCCTACCTGGACCAGGACGAGTTTACGCATCGCACGCTGGCCACAGATGTGATGCGGCCGCGTAGGAACGAGCCGCCTCTGTCTGTCCTCACACAGGACAGCACCACTGTGGAGGACGTGGAGACACTAATCAAAGAGACAGATTACAACGGCTTTCCTGTAGTGGTCTCGCGAGAGTCAGAGAGACTCATTGGTTTCGTCCAGCGAAGGGATCTGATCCTTGCCATCAGTAAGTGCCAGTATAACAATTATAAGATAATTTATGAATCATGAAAATCCTGTCATGTTCCTCTGCCTCTTTTCCTTAATTTGCACTAACTTTTCACTTCTTTTGACTCAGAGAACGCCCGTCAGAAGCAGGATGGGGTAGTGAGTAACTCTGTGGTCTACTTCACCGAGGACGCCCCCCAGCTTCCAGCGTCCAACCCGCAACCACTGAAACTGAGGCGGATACTGAACCTCAGCCCCTTCACCGTCACTGACCACACACCCATGGAGACTGTGGTGGACATCTTCCGCAAGCTCGGCCTTCGCCAGTGCCTGGTCACTCGCAGTGGGTAAGGGCTTCCATCTACAGGTGTTTGGAGACGTTCTTCACGCGGTTCACAGTAGGATTTGGGATCATCCCTTGCAAAGTACAAATAGACAGGAGCTTAAAAATACTCCTGAGCTGAAGTACTGCTAGAAATGAGCTAGTGTACTGATACGTAGACACAAAAACACACTGTACTTAATACCTTGATACAAAAATTCATAATTTGGAGATCACAGCTTTATTCAAATGCCTTGTTATTTCATAACTGCACTAACAAGGCATTTGTGTATAGTGATTATGTGCCATGACATCACTGGAGTTTCCCTTAAATATTTTCTTACAGAAGGTGTACAACACGGCATTAATAAGTTAATGGATAGTTGCAGCCTAAGGGTAGTCATTACTTAGCATCTGGTATTCAGCAGAATGATAATTACTGGGAAAAATGTACTGTAATCACAAAGAACAGTGTGGGTCAGTCAGACTGTGCCTTTAGATCTGACTAAATTTATAGGACAAAATCATGGTTAAATGCTGTACTGTTTTGAACTACTGCAATAATTATGATAGATATTTATTTTTGGTTCCTGTGCTTCATAGGCGGTTACTTGGGATCATCACTAAGAAGGACGTGCTTCGACACATGGCCCAAATGATGAACCAGGACCCGGAGTCAATCATGTTCAACTAAAATCCCTCTCAGTCTCTCACCTCTCATCACTGCAGGCTGTGGACCTCACTCCCTGAACCCCTAAAGACTGATCGTGTAAATAGTGCAACACTACTGTAACTTGTTAAGTATTCACTCCTGTAGTACAGTAAAGGCGTATCCCTGTGTGTTTTGAGCCAAAACAAGATCAGAATAAAAAATGAATGGCAACTTTTTGAGGCAAACTGGGAATACTTGTAAATATAGTAATTAGTCATTTCCAAGGAAGAAATGGCCTCCAAATCCATGGTCAAATGACGTGTATTTTTTTCTAAGTGAATATCTGTTTTCAAAGTGAAAATAAGTTAACACACTCTACAGGGAACACACATAAAAATGGCACTTTCTGTCAAATTTAGTTTGCAATTTATGTGCTGAGTTTAACAAACTGGGAGAAAACAAATTATAAAATGTAAATTTTTCACCACATACTAAATTCTGCAAATAAACAGTAATTGTGCATTAAAAGGTGTTCTCTGTTGAGGATGTGCACTTCCTTTCAGTTAGAAAACCAACAAAAATGTCATTTTGCCCAAAACTTTGCATACAATTATATAGTCTATACAAGCTTTTTCATCAAGACGAGCATAAAAACACAGTGGACTGAATCAAAAGCAGGACAGAATCTTATTAAACAGCAGCTGTATGTGAAGCACATTTGTAAACCTGACCTTCCGCTAGCTTTGCCTTTGAGAGTTGCCAGTGTTTTAGATGCAGAAAGGCCAAGTGTTTGGAGTCATTGTTAATTTACCTGCTGCTGCCATATTTATTTTTTACTAATATCAATCATTGGAAGTTTTTGTTTTTTTTAGCTTTGTAATATTCCGTTATGAGTGACTCGGTCAAACATTAGTAAACGGATCCAGACTGCTTCGGATCTTCAAAAGGAAGCGCAAGTATAATCATTTTTACTAATGAAACTGCAGTCACACCCACCTGTAGCCCATCACTTTATTCTGCAGGCTTTACATGGAGTAAAGCACTTATTCTGTAATTACATCAGTAATCAGTCTCTCACACACTCGCGCAATTTAAATGTTGTTTATATGAATGTCTGCAATTTTGCATCAAGAAATAACTGGAAAAAAGCAAAGAACAAAATTAAAGGCAGAATTCGTCAAGTGTTGATGAAGAAACGTGTCTACCTTAAATATTCAAGATGGCCAGAACACTCCCAGCTGCTTTGTTCATTTTAATGTGAATATTTATTTAGAGCCGGTACATGAATGATTCTGTTTGGTCTGTTGTCTGTTACATGATTTTTGTGATTTTTTTTTTGTGTGTGTGATGAACATACTGTAATCTGGTATTTATTATATTTTTTAAATGTACAAACAGCGCATTTGCTCAATACTAAAACATGTAAAAGAAAGGGTTGTGTTAAAATGGTACAAGCTTAAATTGTTTTAATGGCCAGCTATATGCTAACATGCCACTTCGTTCGTCAAGTGGAATTAAATAATGCAGCAATGAGAAATGAAAAAAAAATGAAAGGGAAAAAGCAATCAGTTTGATTTTGCTTTATGGTCATTAAATAGTTAAATCTGTTGGAAGACGTCCGAAACTTTTCTTTTGTCCAGTTTTCTTGTAATGTGCCTTTGGTACTGTCGACAGAGGACAAACAGTGTAAAGCAGGGGTGTTGAACTCCGGTCCTGGAGGGTCGTGGTCCAGCATGTTTTGGTGATTTCCCTGCTCAGAAACACCTGGTCCACCTCGCCAGTTAATTGTCAGGTTTAGTGAATGTGTTTGAGGAGGAGAACCATCAAACTGTGCTGGACACTGGCTCTCCAGGACCAGAGCTTGACACCCCTGGTGTAAGGGGTGTACTGAAACACAGGGGTGTATTAAGAGTGCAGGGAGTGCTTTGAGAGTGCAGGGGGTCTATTTGGAGAGTATAAGGTGGGGTTCAGTAAAGGTTTGGGGTGTATTAAGAGGATAGAAAGTTAGGGGAATATTAAAAGGGGTTTGGCTGAAGCTCATTCTTGCTAAATTGTCCCACATGGCTGGTTGCTCTCAAAGAGGTCGGCTCAGTTTAAATAAACACGGCCGCTTCCTCCTGACTGCACACAGCCTCTTACACACACTCTGTACTCCGGGGTCAACTGGGGAAACACAGGGATCCCGCCATAACACAAACCACCCTGTGTGTGAGTGTAAACGTCTGAGACACCCAGCGAAGGCCAAACCAACTCCTGCTGACCAACTCCGGGTCATAGACCCCCTACAGTCTTTCTGTCAATCACCTTCTCTGTCTGTCACTTTCACCAAGAGAACATCTGCCTATTTCATTCCAGCTTATATCACACCAATCAGCAGCATGCAAACAGATCTGCTTATGTGGTTTCTGGCACTCTGTGACACACTGTTATAAACACAAGCTTAAGCAGGCAAACCCATAAAGCAGTAGCAGCTACCTTAAAGACTGAATTTCATCCATAATTATGCAGCTATTTGGTGGGGCATAAGTTTCCATTACAAATTTCCTACATCAGCCTTGTAGCTCCAGTGCTAAAACTAAAGAAGCACGTTTCAGACATTCAACATCTTAACTGATGTTGCTTTAAATTGTTGCTTTAATCACTGACCTCAAGGCTTCATTCACGAAAAACAGAATCTGGAGCACCGTCAATGTCTGCATTGCTCACATTTTTTCCCAGGACTTATCAGAAAGAAGCACTGTCTACACACCAAGGTCAGTCTCCACTTTTGCCTTGAACCCAAACTCTCAGCTACTTATTGGAACTCAGAAATGCTACTGCATCGCAGCCCACCAGCCTGAGCAAACTGAGCAAAAGCTGGGCTGGTGTGCACTGGTGTGTCTTTGGGTGCATTCACATCTACCTTGTTTGATCTTAAAGTTCTGACTATTCAGTCTGGTCCAAACCAAAATAGCAGGAGTAAAACGTGTCTTTCACAAACTGCGCTTCATCCAAGTATAACAGTACTAACTATGATCAGACTGTCTGGTGCCATTGAGATCTGAACGTATCTTCTGACGTTATCTTGATCTTCTGACTATAGATTCAAAGCTTAAACAGCTACACCATTCTGAACCCTCT
Source organism: Alestes dentex (assembly GCA_037576975.1). Classification (NCBI taxonomy): domain Eukaryota; kingdom Metazoa; phylum Chordata; class Actinopteri; order Characiformes; family Alestidae; genus Alestes; species Alestes dentex. The sequence goes on from JBBIGA010059440.1 coordinate 5,048, forward strand.
TCAGAAGCTCTTTTTATGATCCACACAACTGATCAGTGCTCCAAATACTCAGATGACACCCATCGTTCGTATAATTTACTGTGGTAGTGATTTATTGTGCTAGTGTTGTTTCATTTAGAGAGCACCCTATAAAGCTCCATAATGTTCATATGATCCACAAGGTCATTCAGACAGAAGAGCCACCACTCACTGGCCATTTTAGTATTTTCTGGTCTAAACATTACATAGTGATGTCAGATTCAGAGATTCTGAAGCAAAGGTTTAAAGTTGAGGAACTCACCAATAGGACAACAGCAAGGCCTAAAATCCATCAGTCAGAGAACAGAATGGGGAAAAACCACAAATAGCTGAAAATCAACCAATAAGAGGACAGCATGGCTAAAAATCCTCAGACTGGAAAATGACACAGCTGAAAATAATGGACAAAATATTAGTACGGTGATTTTTCAGTTACATATTGCATTTGCAATATATTTCAATTCTGAAATTTTTGTTTTAAAGTGTACTTTTACTCCCCACTGCACACCGTTCATATTTGGAAACTAAGCTGCACAAACAGCCCTTTTCAAATGACCGATTTTGTCATGTCACATAACCAACATTTACATATATCTCCTTATTCAGCCCCACCCATTAAAGTTGGAGTGTTTTGGCTCCCTGATGCCGTTTGAAGGAGCTGCAATGTAGAATAACCAATCAGAGCAGACATCATTGACATATACCAATCTTGAAAGCACAGTAACAGATAAGTTGGAGATAGGTTGGAAAATTGTCATCTAAGAACAAGTTATGATGAATTATTAATGGTATTTTTGGTACATAAACAAATGTCACAGAGAAAATTAGATTGAATGAGTAAAGTATGGGTCCTTTAAAAAATGTCCCAAAACAAGTTTACTTTTGTTAGACTACAAGAAAACCTCAATTTTTGAAAACATGCAGTAACACAAAACTGGAGTTGTGATTGGTCATCTTGAAGACACTTGTCTTTATGTGGTCATCTGGGTGCAGCACACAGCAACATAAATGACATCAAACAGCCTGATCCAGCATTGGAGATATTAGTGGCTTCTTCTCGTTCAGTGTGATGCCGCTGCATGCTAAGGAAAGTGGTTTGCAAACTATAATTTTTGCAAACGTGTAGTGTGTTTATTGCTCCGCTCATCAATGCCCATTCCCACGCCCAACACACACCTTGGTGCGTAAACTTCACACGGCTGAAACAGAGCCGCTGGACAAAGAGAGATGAGTGGCACTAATCCTAAAGAATAATACGAATTAGCTGGAAAAATTTGCCGGCCTAAGACAGCTCCCAGCTGAGAGAATAGATACCCCCTCCTTCTCCACGCTCGGGTCAAGGGGGCACATTCCTCATCCTCAATTAGGCCTCCAGATTTCACGCGGTGGGTGAGGGGAAAGGGAGAACAGGGTGTTTGTGTGTGTGTGTTTTTTGGGGAAAAGGGGTTGGAGGGCTTTGGCAGGGGAGGTCCTTCTAAAGAAAACAAGTGCAACAAAGACAAAAAGGAAGTGTGAAACAAGTAGAAATGCTATGCTGCCCTAAATATTAATCTCTTTCAGACAACCTGGAAGTGTGCGCAAACATCTTGAGCCGATAGCTCCCATCGACCCCCCCTCCCTTCAAAATGCACTGGATACAAAGATGTGCTCGAACTTTGCTTCTTTAGGTTTAGCACTGGAGCTGATTCCCCGCCGATTCAGATTCTGCTAATTATAGACTCAACTAATCACACTTTTGGTTTTGCACGACATACTGCTAGCATACTTCAGTCCATGTTTATAGATAACACTGAGTCATGCAGCGGTAGAAACCACATAAGCAAATCTAGTGGAGACTGCTAAACACATCCACATGGTTGAGGCATGGTAAAAAAAAAAAAAAAACCAACAATAGCAGAACGACATGGCTAAAAGTCTGCCAATGGAACATGGTACAGCCCAAAAAGTTTTTAATAAGAGAAAGGCAAGGTTTAAAAAATCCACCAGTGGCAGAACAGCATAGCCAAAAATCCACCAATAGGGGAACTGCATGGCTAAAATATCCACATATAGAAAACAGAATGGGATCTGTGTTATACCAGCAACAACTGGACGAAATGGAGGGATGACCCGAGTAAAATGGTGAAAGATCTGAGCCGTGTGGGTTATGATTTAGGTATGCAGGTATAGTGCCATGCTAATTAGTCAGACATAAGCTTCCACCAGTAGCTCCAGTGCTGGCTGGTCAACTACATTTGGGGTAAATTGAGTAAATTGGGTTTTTTTGTGAACTATGGCTTTAAGGAGAGCAGTGTGAGGTTTCTGAGAGTGCTGGGAGATCAGGGTTAGCTGGGGTTGAGGCAGCGAGCCAATAAAACCTTGCACCAAAATAAACGCTTCCTCTGTTGCCAGCCGGCCCCCGCTGCTCCACACCCGCATGCCTGCTGCCTCCCGGGCTAAAACTGGCCGCTCCACAGCCGAATAAAAGCACCATTAATACTGTGCAGTTTCCACCGGCCGACCTGCGAGCGTGGCCTCCACATACAGAATGCTAATGTGAGCACGAACACGTTCCCAAAGCCACCTGACCAAACAGGCCTCCGTTTTGCCTCCTGACTTTGGCTAACGACATTAACTCCCCAAGTAACACACAAGCACTAAAGAGGATACAGTAGAGGACGTGTCAAAAAACAGATCCACACACTTAAGCGGTGAAAAATGACATCCACCAGCGACCCCAGACCTTCATGTGCTCAAAAGCATGGGGCTCCTAGAGAACGGTTGAAGTGAAAGTTGGGAAAAAACTTTAATCAGCCAAGGCGTGTTTTGTGTTTTGTTTTAGCACTGCAGCAGAGAGACTAATGTAGTTAATGACTAGTGGAAAGATAACGGTTTTTCACTTTAAGGCAGGAATATGTTACAGTCCCCCGAGCGATGGTTTTAAATTCACCAACAGCAAAAAGACACAGCAAAAGTCCACCAGTAAGAAACCAGACTGGATAAAAATCATTGATAATAAATTAGCATGGCTGAAAATCCAACTACTGGAGAACAGCATGGCTTAGAATTCACCAATAGAAAACGTCATGGCTAAAAATCCACAAAAAGGAAAACTGCGGATCTACAAATCCACCAAATGGAAAAATGAATGCCTAAAAATCCACCAACAAATCAAATTAAATTTATTTATGTAGTAAATAAATGTTGTCGATGCAAAACAGCTTTATAGAATCTGGGTCTGAGCCCCTGGTGAGAAAGCCAAGGGTGACAGAGGCAAGGAAAAACTCCTTAAAGCTGGAGGAAGAAACTGCAAGAAGAGCCAAGACTGCAAGAACTGCAAAAAAGAAGAACCCATCCTCCTCTGGTCGATAATTGAAAGCGAGAGACAATAAAAGACTAACACTATGGAGACGACTAACAATAAGAGTCAGAAGCATACAGATTTCATCACTGGTGAGCTGTAGAGTCTATAGTTAGATCTGTTAGAGTCTGTAATTAGTAGCACCAACAAGAAAAGTATCGACAATAACACAGGTCAACAAAAAAAAGTTGTAATCATCAGAAACCACAACACACTTTTCTAAACCAGTTTTTCATGCTGATTTCAGATCTGCTTTCAGTTTTTTTTCAGTCACATCAACTTTTTGAATTATGAGTAAATTTTAGTTTGCAATACACTTGCAAACCGCAGGCACCAATCAAGTAACTATTTAAACCGCAGGCACCAATCAAGTAACTATTTCAATATTTTCAGTGCAAAGTCAGATAGGCGCACACTGTGGCATAGATATAATGATCAGAGTCAGTCAGCTACCACTGTTTCTTCAAAAACACTTATAATATGATTATTATATGCTCATTATACCAACTATCATGAAATATATAACTAGCTTCATCACAAAAACTGTACATGCTAGGGACAAACTAAACACAGATTTGAAATCAGCATGAAAAACACTACAAAACCCTGTTCACCTGTGTAATCCACCAATAGGAGAAAGGAAATGCTAAAACAAACCAACGGCAAAATGACATGGCCAAAAATTCCCCAACAGAGGAATGGCATGGTCAAAAAACCACCAATAAGAGACCGGCATGGCTAAAACAGGTCCAAAAATCCACCAATAGAAACAGAGTGGGATGAAGCCTAGCTACAAGTAGGCTGAGCTAAGTGATGCTCATAAATGACATTACACAGGCCTGAAGATAATAATGGCATCTTCTCGTACAGATAGCTGTTAGCGCACCATTCGCAGGCCGTAGTGAAAGCTGAAGGTTTTTTCCCAGCAGACTTGGGGGCCGTTGGGGGCCCATCGTCAGTGTGAGGTGGGAAAGGAAGTTGAAAGGCCTCTTTTATCTGCCTCTAAATCGACTGTCAACAAAAGAGTAAATGTGCAGGAATTCGGCGAGGGCTGGCATTCAAACATCGCAGCATGGTGCCAACAAACACACAACAGCCGGCAACACACTGCCAGCACAGAAACCCGCCGTCGACACGGAGGTGCGAAGAGCAGATTTATGTGTAGCGCTGGGCAACCCTCAACCTGGCTGAGGTACATGAAAGGAATAGTTCACCTGCAAAACGCTCACAGAAGCGTTGTGCTGGGCCTGGAAGCATTAAAGCAATAAATCTCATCCCTTACCAGACACCTCAGATATAGACAATCAGCTGAAACATGTTTGGCGTCTGAGGTTTTGCTGCTTTCGTTTTAGCGCTGGAACTAAGAGACTAATGTAACCAACAAGCAACACCGCAAGCTTCTACCCCACCAATTACAGCATGGCAAAGAGGAAAAAGGTCTTGCAGTGACATTAACCTGCATGGAATTGACCTGGGGTATTTTTTCATGCTAATGCCGAATATGCAGCGCAAAAACGCAGCAGGAAAGTTAAAAATGACTGAACACTGTGCCGAACTTTAAAAGCACAGCCAGTGCAAGAAGGCTATTCTGTGTTGTCTATTAGAGAGGCATAGATGGAGGTAGTAGCATGAAGAAGTTGGCGCCCCTCCTTCATCGTATTTGCAGTCCCAACTTAAACCTGGAATTCTCCGTTCTGCCTTAATTGGTGCCTTAGCTGCTTGATGGGCTGGCAGACAGGAGGCCAACTTCAAATTCACTTTGTGATGATGTAGGCATTAAGGCACCATGCACATTGGTGGGATATAAGCTTCTATACCTGTTACCTACATTATCATTTAGCTCCCATGCTAAAACCAAAGACACTTAGACGCCAAACGTTTGATTGACATCTGAGGCGAGAGTGGTGGGGGGTTTAACTGTTTAAATTGGATCTGAACTATCGCTCTAATTTAGAGGACAGCAGCTGACGTTTTACTTGGTTCATTACCTTGGGGAAAAAAAAAGATGCGGAAGTGGCTGTGAGTCTGAATCACAGTCCAGCTGACTGCCACATCACCTCCACACACACACACACACACACACACTAACCAAAAGCATCCTGTCCTGCTCCACTTCCGCAGCTCCACTTTCAGCAGCCACGTTCCTCACAGTTCCCCATAACACCCCCTCCCAGCCCCAAATGTGGTTAAGGTGGACTTCAAAGTGAACAGATAAGGGAGATTTACTGACAAACAGCACGTTCTGCTGCTGCTGCTGCTGCTGCGACACTGACAAACACTAAATCAACTTTAAGTTCAGCATTGGGTAACTGAGAGCTAAAGGCTCAGTGGCTGCCTGTCAGCACCAGTCAGTAAGAGTCATAGTATACTAGCTCATAAAATAAAAATATATGCTTGATGCCTCTGGATAATTAATATAGATTCAAATACCATTGTGACAAAACTATATAACAGGCCTTGCCTGGTATATAGTTTTGTTTGTTACGATAGTGTTTGAGTCTATACTCACTATTCAAACGCTAAACCCCTAACCTCCAACATGCTTCACCAGCCACGGCCTTTAAAACAGACAGTGATTGTGAGGCTGAAGTCTGATGAACCATCTCAGTATAGTGATACTTCTCCCAGCACTGCTAGTCTTTGGTGAAGGCGACGCTAAAACCGGGAGCTCGGAGTCTCAGACCTGTTTGTCGCAGGACCTCTGGCAGTGGACGAAGCTTCTGCTCTCTCTTCCATGATGGTCCTCCTCACATTCTGACAGACTTGGAACTCCATAAAGCCCCTAGTCCTCCCTTTGACTTCCTGACTGAGCTCTACTTGGCCTGCACTGTCATTTTCAGTTCTAAATATGAACTGGATAAACCAACTAAAATGGCTAGAGAAAATAAATCAAAGCAACTTACCATAACAAACCATAACAATTAACTCTCATATCTACATGTCTCATATCTACATATAGATTTGAACAAATTGAAGTAAAGTGAGCATTTGTATTATGTGAACACACCACAGCATACAGTGTGAACAGTGTGAAATTCTTCCTCTGCATTTAACCCATTCACCAAGTGAAGCAGTGGCAGCCAGCAACACAGCGCCTGGGGAGCATCGTGTGGGGAAGGTCAAGGGTACCTCAGTGGTGCCACTAGCAGTTCTGGGATTTGAACCTACAACCTTCTGATTGCAGTGACGATGTCCTAACCACTAGGCCACCAGCTGCCCCAACAAGATGATACAATCGTGGTTTCCAGGGGCAACGTTGGGTCTGAGCTGCGGCCTCAAATGTTTACGAATAGCCCCAGATCTCAAAAAAAAGGAAAAAGAGTCAGCAGCCTCAGATCTAATCATAATCATGTGTCATTCAGAGCTTCCATGGAGACGACATACGGCCATGGCAAGCAAACTCCCCTGTCTAAAAACTACACCTCAAATCCAGTTTTATTATGATTATTACTCTTATTTTTCCTTTCCATTCTATACCTTTCTACTTCATTTTTTGTCTGTTTGTTTGTTGTTCTGTCTATAATTAGTTACAGATTTAGTATCAGATCTTCCCCACCCACATGAGCGCATTCATTCCTCAGCCATTAATGAACTGATAAGGGTGTTAAAGGTAAAAACTGATCCTGAGTCAGCACAGTTCTGCAGTGCAGGCTTTGAAAGGGCCATATCCTACATTCTTCACGCAGTTTATTTTGTTCCCCCCCGAGGTCCTCTTATCAAACATGTTTTTGTGTTTGATAAAACACTTACATTGTGTTCCTGGGACCCAAAAGAAAAAATCCCATTAACCCCAATGTATTCCTCTAGCAGACTCTGCCCCGGAGCAGCTCCAGGTCCAGACCCGTCTCTGATGTCAGTAAAATGTCTTTTCTCTCTGAAGTGCACTCATCCCAGCTCCAGCTGCACATCAGCTGCTGAGAGGAAGAGTGTGGAAGTGCAGATTTTACTGCAATTAACAAAAAAACCACAACAGATCTTATCACACAGCTTCATAACGTCAGCCAACATCAAAGGCCGGAGCATGGAAAAGGAATGAAGGGGAAGAGGGTGAATAAGTGGGTTAGGGTGGGTGTGGGGGGGGGGGGGGGGGGGGGGGGGGGGGGGGGGGGGGGGGGGGGG
>JBBIGA010059470.1:0-12523 GCA_037576975.1 Alestes dentex
ACCCGCAACTTACACCAAGGAACCTTTGGAAAATGATGGAACTAATATACAACTTATAAGGATAAATGCATTCACAAGTTTTAGTGAAGTTTACCCATATAATATTTACGAAAACAAATTACAAAAATGATATATGTAACAGAATAAAATAATTAAATAAATAAATAAAAAAAGCCATTATAATAATAATATATTTCCACTGCTACATTTGCACAACACAAAGTCCAGCTCTTAACCGATTTCACAATCTTTAGTTTTGTTTTATATTCTTCCTTCTTAATTTTATTGACAACTTCACCTGCATCCTCCATTCTGCTATTTTGGGACCTGCTCCCACCCGCTGTCTCTGTTGCTCCCACCCGCTCCTGCCCACGGCAACTTTAAACCCATCCATTCCTGCAAGATTTGTGTTGGGTCCCGCAGGACCTACAGGTTCCTGCTCCTAATGCAGGGCTCTAGTATGTAGCAGCCTTAGCCTTGGCTTCAGTTCTCAGACTTGGACCGCAAGCCATCTGCCACACAAAAAGTGAGCAGAAAGAAGATCGTTAAGAGACTAGTTCCATGTTCATCAGGAAAAATAAGTCTCTCATTGGACAGACCAACAGATTCAAAGATTTTCCAGGGCCAAAAATACTCTAGTTTCTAAGAAACAGCTTCTTAGCATTCTACAAATTGGATTGTACAGTGGTGCAAGCCATGAATGGACTTGCACCACCATACATAACAGCATTGATCAAGCAACGTGTCTCTTCTCGTCCTCTCAGGGCTTCAAGCACGGCACGTCTTGAGCCTCCACAAATGAAATGAAATGAAAAACCCACAAGCTTCATACCTAGGACAGGCTTACAAAGGTAATACTGTCTCCGTGTGAAGACAACAGCGATGGCTATGAAGCCCAAGCACCAGCACCAACTAACAATAAACCAACAACTTAAAATTAGTCCAGATCCCCTAAAAACTAGATTAAAAGTTGAAAGACTGACCTACCTTATAACCAGGACACAGTACATAAGCACTCAGCCACAATATTAGTACCACACACCAATAAAGCACCAGCAGGCCCTGACAGACACCACCAGCAAACACTGGCTGTAAAGGAAGAGGGTAACAAAGGCACACTTAGATGGCCTACTCGTGCCTGTAAATAATACCACTGAGGGTCCGCCCACTAATTAAACTCCACACAGACTGTGACGCAAAGAGGATGGTCCAATCTGCTACATAAAGAAAACAAGGATCATAACGCAACAATAAGACAGAATGACAAGTCACAGCAAAGAAGAAAGAAGCAAAGTAATCTACAAAACAAAATATTATGTAATTCAGTCAAAAAACAATCAGAATAACTAAACTTCAGAATATACCAAAACAATACAAGCAAAAACAAAACAAAAAGCAAAGCAACTAAATCCAAAGAAAAGGTTCCCCGTGTCTCGTGTGCTCACATCACATTATTTGACATGAATTCAGATATAATATGTGATTATAACAAGCTACAATATTTCTCCTCTGCTCCTATGACATGATACAGAATTAATTTTGTTTTTGAATACATTTACAAAATGTAAATTTCCACTAAGAAAAATGTAACAAACTTCTGTCTATTGTTGCTACAACTTCAGCATTCTCAGTAACAAACACTTACTCAAACACAACAGACAACATTACATCATTAAATAAAACAAAAAACATACCACACTGACTACTTTTTACATAAGAGAAGGTTGTAGAACTGTGGAGTTCATTCTGCTGTCTCAGTAAGCCACATTTTATCTTCACACAATGCACTTAAAATAAACTTTCTCTACTCCGCTACATTCACCCTTTTCTGGGAAAAATTCCATAGAAAAACTGATCTTTTCCAACTCCCTCTACAGTAGTGGTTTAGCTCTTTTTATGTGCTTTGTCACTTCTATTGCATCAGTGTGTTGTCAGCTGCAATAGTTAATGTTGTTATGACCAGTAATGAAGCAGTAGTTATTATAGAAATTGCTATACTTTTATGAAATATATAAGACCTCCTTAATCATAAGTTCACAATTACCTACTGATTAATTAACCAGATCCTTGAAGTAGTTATAGTGAAACAGTTATAATAATCGTTTAGATGCCATTTATTCATGTCTGTATTGCTCCATATCAACTATGAAATGGCATTATAAGGTAAGACCAACAAAGTAATCATAAGGGTGATAATAATAACAACATATAATAACAATAATATAGAATAAGAAAAAAAAAAAGAAGAAGAAGAAGAAGAAGAAGAAGAAGAAGAATGCCTTGTGTTTACATAGAACCGCAAACAAATGGCAACTAGTCCTGAAAAAAAAGAAAAAACTGGGATAAAATTGTGCTATAGCTGTGGCTAACAGTGTTCAACATGTGCCTCAATGAATTGAGTCAGCATTATAGCTTGATTTTGCAGTGTGAAGTTAGGCTTATACTGGTGAAGGCTACTGAATGGAAAACCAAAGACATTGACAGCTCCCCAGTCACGTCTTGGTTTGGCCTCTGAATCACAATGTTTGGTAGTGGTTTTATGAAGGATCCAACAAAACTGGTGCGTGGTCAGAGACCCTCTCTATTACTGTGATTCACTCAAAAATACACATGGAAAGAAAATGCATATTTCTATTTTTTCTTACAGCTACCTTTTTCTTTCATGTATCTTTCGGGTGGTGACAGGGTAGCGGTGGACATGTGGTACAGTATCATCAAGTGAGCAGATAAACATGTTTATTAGAGGGCATTATTTTGGCCAACGTTTCCATTCCCAAGAAGCCAGTTTAATGTAACCTCTAAGGAGCCCTTAGTACAAAGTCAACAAATTAAGCCCTCGGTGGACAGTAACAGGAGGCTGGAGGATGAGTTCAGACCATGGCCATAATGACCTCCCTCAAAAATTCCTGATAATGCAACATTGTTCGAATTTTTACAGTAAAAGCCTAATATCTGTATATCGGTGCAAGCATCATTCCTTTTTGATATGTAATTGACAAGGACAAGTCAAAGAAGCTAAAGACTGCAAGTGTATAAATCTGTATGCAGGGGATTTCACATACTAAAAATGGAAATAAAATGAAATAAAAATATTAATAAATGCACGATCCTAATTACACAAATGCCCATGATCACCATATGGAAGAATGTGATTTGAGATCAATCTACTAATAATGCAGAAGGCCTCTCCAATGCAGTGCTCGTGAAAGAAGTGCAAGGAGATACACCCCAATGATGTTCGGTCAGTGGCCCTGGCACTGCTGTACCAAACAGGTATGCAGCTGGTCAGGACACTCTCTATGGTGCCCCTGTGGAACATTGGTTAAAGTTCTCCTCACATCAGCTATAGGCAGACAGATGACCTGATCAGTGATGGGAGCAGAGGTGGGAATCGAAACCCGGTTCTGATTTAGAACCGGTTGTAATTTTGCGAAGTACCAGAATCGTTTACCTCTGGATGTTATTGGTTTCTCTAACGATTCTTTCGGACTTTTTCCTGCGTTGTGCGCGATGACGTCATACTCCGCGACTCGAATTATCATGGAGCAGAGAAGGTCCGCAGCGTGGTTGCATTTTACCAAAACAATCTGCAGTTGCGTTTGTAACCAGTGTAGTGCCATTTTAACTTGCAAGGGTGGTAACACTACCAACATATTAAAACATTTGAGGTCTTACCAAAGCATTAAAATTCAAGAATGCCATGTGTTCGATTCTCAGCGCTCGAGTGCAAGCTCTGTGGTTTCCATAGATGAGGGTAACTTTAACTACAGTGCCACTTATTATCAATACTAAGTTATTTTTATAATTATATTTTCATATTTGGACCATATTATTTATTGTTTAAAGGAAGATAAGTGCATAATTTATTGTTCAAGTGTTTATATTTACCATGTAAAGGACAAGATTGAGTTCTGACATTAATAAAACAGCTGCTTTCGAAGCTAAAAAAAAATGGCCTATGACTACCTTTTTTTAATGTAAATATGTAGCTAATCAGGTCTTATTACCTGTCCACAAAATTATGATCAGTTAAAAAAATATTCATTTTATACTGTTGTTGCCTTCTCAGCCTCGGCTTTAACGGCTGCTAGCCAGGCGTCTTTGGTTCATTACTCTCCAAAAATGACACAGTTACAGGGATCAGGGTCTGTTCTTTCCTCCCTCGAAAAAAAACTTTAGAGTGGCGAGAATCACTCACAAACAGAGCGGGCAATTAAAACTCCAAACACTCCCTGAAAGACTACATCTCCCAGCCTCTCTAAAGGCTCAATTACCCAGAATGCAAAGTTTCTTAAGGCAACAGGCTCATCCTGTAACACTGTGTAGGAATTGATAATGGAATCGATAAGGAATCGGATCGATAAGAAGAATCGATAATGGCAATTTCTTATCGATTCCCATCCCTAGATGGGAGGGTGGTTTTCCTCAAAGTCCAGTATGCAAATGTGTCAAAACTGAAAGCTCTAGCTCATTTTCACGTTAAATAAAAATTGCTAAGTTGTTAAGTTAGCCCTTAGGAAATTGTAGCGCATGTAATTGAATAAATGAACAATATATGTAACTGTTGTTTTTATAATTAATAATGAAAGAATCTGTTGCTATTAGAATGGTCTGAAGTGAGCTTTTGTTTCTGCTCCTTCACGTTCCTCCGTGAAAGGACACTAAGCTAAGCCTCCTTCCATTGCTCATTGGTAAAGCTGCTAGTCTGTGGAGTCAGAAGTACCAGATTCAAATCTTGCTCAGGGCAGAATGTTTTTATCACATTATTTTACCATTTTATTTTTTTCTTTTTATTATTCTTGGCCATAGTCCTCTTTGTGCAAAAGTTTGGGTACATATAGGATCCGAGCTCGGTCTCACGAGTTTTCATGAAACCATCATGATATACAATCTATTCAAATATGTGGTGCGATCACGCTTTAGGCCTTTTTTTCGTGCTAGGACAACGCTTCACTACCCTATGTATTTTAATGTGCAGTGCATAACACTGCCAGTATCAGCATTGATTGGTGACTGAGGGACAGTAGGAGAGAAATAATGAGTTGATTCCTTATCGTTTTCGTTTGCAAAGCAGCTGAAACAGATTGAAAGGCCGTGAGACGGGGAAAGTCCCTAACCTTAACCCTAACCCTAACCCTCCCCCTCCCCCTAACCCTCACCCTAACCCTAACAGTCACCAGTTAGCAGTGATACTGGCTGAGACCTTTGCCTATAAATATATCTAGTTGAGATTGATGTGGTATGCGGTAAAAAAAAGATCTAAAATAGGTTTTGTCCCTTATCTCAAGAATCAATTATATATACATAACATAAACAGGTAACATATCTTTGTTTTAGCAAAAACACAAAAAGGAACCTAACATCCAAATAAAAAGAACATAAACATACAAGCCCCTTATAATAAATAAAACTGGCCAACTGTACCCGGCTCACCTATCCGTGAGCCAGATTCCGGATGTCCTGAGTAGAGGAGGGCGGTCTCGATCTGGTTCTCCGTCAGGTGGTTCTGCCAGACATAAAGACACACATTCACAGTAAATACACGCACACACTTAATTCAAATACCATATTAAAGTATCTTCTGTGATACATGTACATGTAGGCTATAAAGAAACATTGTTAGTATTGGATTATGTTTAATTGTTATGTCCTGTGCCAATTGAGTGACAGTCATTACTGAATTTATATATTAGGACATCTCCCCCTAAAAGTGTAAGAGTGACGTATGCACAGGGGATAGTTGCTCTGCTTCCATATATGGAAGACCCATATTCACAACACGGATGTGTAAGTAAAAAGGTGTTTGCAACATTAAACAGATAATTGCCCTCAGATGATGGCATAGTCAGTCTGCATGTATTCAATTACACAGGAACATTACTACGATCCAGAGGGCGGTTGAAGACCATTCAAAGAAAAACTGCAGAGGAAAAAAGTGTCTCAGTTGGCAAATCTCCCAAAAGTAAGTTTACTTATCAGTTACATATGATATTGAAGGAATTTGTGAACAGGTGTCAATAACATTGTGTTTCTTAAGTTGGTGGGCCAGGCCATGGTCGATCGAGACCGCTGACACAGCGTTATCAGATGATGCTGTGGAAGCAGCTAATGCTGTTTTGAGACACACTGCTGATGAAGACACTATCCGTGAGAAGATGAAAGCTACCTTCAATTATCGTCATTCAATGCTCAATGATGAAAAGAAAGCAGCAGATGTCTTCTCAGTCTTCCTGCGGTTTCTGGACACTCCAGGACTGGTAAGATATCTTCATTTGTTAAATCACTGAAATATTCCATGCAGCATGCAGTGTCATTCACCACTCCTTTCTATGTACTGTATTTTTGCATTGCAGATAGAACAAGATTTCAGACTTCTGTTTAATGAGGTCATTGCCAACAAATTCTTGGAGAGGTGGCCCACCAGTCTCAAAGCAAAAGTTGTAAAGGAAAGCCATGGACTGGTACCCACCACAGAGCTTGTGGAGTTAATGTGCAATGCTGAGTCAGCTGATGAAGTTGAGAATGGTATGACTGTGACTGTTTTTATTCACCATTGTTGGTTATATAGGTAATTGTGCCAATTTAATGTATTCATAGCTTAATGTTAATCTGATGTTTGTTGGTCTGTAGGCTGGGACAGTGACATGTCTGTTATCTTGCTGCTGCTACATCTGCTACCACCATCTGCGCAAGGACGAAAGAGACCAGGAAAGATGTCTGCAAATTCCTAAAGGTATGTTATGTTGTTTAAAATATACTTTCCCTCACCACCATTTAATGCACAGTGAGGTGATCTGACCTATTGTTAGGGGTTGCTCACTAAATACTGATGCTGAATGTGTTGTTGTAGGCTGAAACCAGTGTAGAGCAGCATCTACACAATATCACCCAAAGTAGTCAGCCCTACCTTTTTGCTCAGGGACCCACAAGAAGTGGCATTCATGCCTTCTTCATTGTGATTGACAGGCATGCACTTCCATGTAATGCGACAGGTTCAGTGGAAGCCTTTGATGAACTCTTCAAGGCCCATTATGTCTTTGGTACGTCATACAGTTCTTCCCTGACCAACTTTTACACTTTTCTGGAAACAACCATTTATAACATTTATGATGTTGGGGAAACAAAGGAACTAATGCCACGCTAAGTGGTTCATTTTATTCTGCAGAAAGTGACTTTTCACCTCGTCAAAGTGTTCAACACAAGCACTGATGCTGCTACTGTTCATGTGGTGCCTGAACATTTTGAGGCTGAGTTGGAAATATCTTCAGCAGACCTTGTACATAGTTGTGCAGCTGTTATTTCTGCTCTGAAGGCAGCAGGTGTAGACCAAAGTGTAGTAAATTCTGTAGTGAATTCCATGGAAGAGACTGTTCAAGATATCCAACAGCATGCTAAGGAAACTGTCATTAGGCATGTATTTGGTAGTGAAAGAGAAACTGAAATGTGCATGAAAGTTGAAGCATGTTTTGAGGAGTTGGAGAATCCCTTAACTATTTTTAATTCAGAATAAAAGCGATCAACATTTTTTTCAGACAAGTGGGAAACTGTAGAACCAGTTGAATGTGTAATTGGCTCAAGATTTGACACAAGGCGAAATAAAAAGACTGGAACATATGTGTTTAGACAGTTGTTCAAGATAGATTCATGTATATTCCAATTTTATCGAAATTGGAGTTAATATTTAAAAGTCAGCATATTTTAGAAATGTTGAAAAACTCAGGAACTGGTGATTCAAGCCTCAGAGATATTTGTGATGGATCTTTATTGAAGACTCATCCTCTGTTTTCAGCTGAAAAGCATACATTGCAGATCCAAATGTTCTGTGATGACTTAGAGGTTGCAAATCCTCTCGGTTCCAAGAGAGGTATTCATAAACTGGGTGCGATATATTTTACCTTCAGAAACTTCTCTCCAAAATTGAATTCTTTTTTGGCCAACATACACCTTTGTGCCTTATTTCATGCACAAGATCTTAAACATTATGGTTTTAGTGAAATTCTTGCCCCTATAGTTCAAGATGTTAAAGTGTTAGAGTGATGGTATTGAGATTCCACTATACAGTGGTTATGTTCGTGGTAGTGTGGTACAGGTTACTGGTGATAATTTAGGCTTACATAGCTTGTTTGGTCTGGTATAATCTTTCATTGTGAGGTACTGTTACAGGTTTTGTTTAGCTGAAAAAGATGACTTTCAAACAGAATTCTCTGAAGATTCTCCAAAAATAATATTGCACACCAAAGACACCCACACTGCTAACTTTCAAAAATGGCTCGTAAACCATCTCTTCCTTATGTTTGTGGTGTAAAGAGTTCATGCTTATTGAATTCGTTGACATATTTTCACACAACTGAGAATGCATGATGTTTTGGAAGGGGTGGCCCAGTACGAATTGAAGTTATTGTTTGCATATTTTAAAGAAAAACATGTTACATTGGAGGAGCTGAATTTGAGAATACAAAGTTTTGATTATGGATTCATGGAGAGAAACAATAGACCAGTGGTTGTGAATTTAGGTGGAGAGTCAAATGATCTGGGACTAAATGCAATTCAGTCATGGTGCTTATTGAGTAATGTTCCCCTCATGTTTGGAGATTTGGTAACCTCTACTAACCAACATTGGGGCCTGCTTCATTTATTACTACAGATAGTAAACATTACATTTTCTCCAATGTTATCTCAAGGTTTGTGTGTATATTTAAACATTTGAATGTAGAACACCACAAACTGTTCAAGATGTTGTATCCCCAGAAATAAACTTTTACCAAAGCACCATTTTCTTGTCCATTATCCTCGCTGCATCCAGAAAATAGGACCTGTACTTCATAGTTGGTGCATGCGTTATGAAGGTAAGCACAATTTTTTCAAGAAACAGCTCAAATCATTAAAAAATATCACCAAAATGCTGGCTAAAAACCACCAGAATTATATGGCATATGTTTATACATATATGGCATTTGTTTATATATCTTCAACAACCTTCAGTCGCTAGACATTGGTCCAGGAAAAATAGTGTTTTTAGAGATGGCAAAAGGAGGTTCTGGAATTGCCATGGCAATGCCTAGTAGTATTCAAGTTATGAAAGTGAACTGGGCTTAACACAATGGGTTTGTTTACCGTCCACATTTGGTTATTTGTGGCAAAGTAGAGTCTGAAATGCCTCTGTTTTACAAGATTGAGTCAGTTCTGATAATACATGAGAAACTGTTGCTGCTCACGTTGCCTTTATGTACAGTAACCTTTCAAGAACATTTCCATGCCTATGAAGTGACCAGGACAAAGCAAGATTTTGTTGTCTTTCATCTCAGCAACCTGCATTATCCCAGGGCTTTTGACGTTTAAATGTCATATGGAGTGAATGACACAGCTCTATTTGTGGTCCCATATTGCTTTCTCTGGTGAGCACCATAACACTGTATTCAAACTGTAATGATTTGTTATGTTAATTATATGCCATTGCAATGAGACATAATAAAAAAAATGCTTTTACTGTAACCTTGTATGTTTATTTTTATTTCTATTTGATAGGTTAGATCCCAGCAATTTAGTAACATAGCATCACATGTTGAATGCATGAAAAAACACTGCAGAGAAATAAAAATGATTACACATTAGAGTGTCATTTTTAAACTAAATTTGGAGTAAAAAATAACTCTATAAAGTGTAGTCATCTTACTCTGAACAGTGTGCAAAAAAACTGTGTTTTTACACATGTCATTGTTCATTTTGACACTGGCCATAGAGTAAATTTTACTCTGATTTTCAGTGGGACCAAATGTTAACTGAAACGGAGTTAAATTCAACTCTTTAAGAGTTAAATTGACACTGTTTTTTTACTGTGTACAATATTGAATATGTTTTTTTATTATGACACAAACAACAAATAGGACAAAATAACAGAAAACTTCAGTGTGCAAAACTGTTCACTCCCCCTAAGTCAGTATTTTGTAGAGCCATTTTTTGTGGCAATTACAGCTTCAAGTCGCTTTGGATAAGTCTCTATGAGCTTGGCCACATCTTGCCACTTCGATTTTTGCCCATTTCTCAAGGCAAAACTGCTCCAGCTCCTTCATGTTAGATGGTTTTTGCTTGTGAACAGCAATCTTCAAGTCTGACAAGCAGGGTGCCCTTTACACAGATCAGAGAGAAAGAGTTAGAGGGATCATAACATTGTCAACTTTTGTAAGAATTATTAACTTGATATTAGTTTCCCTTTGTTTGTCACACATGCATTCTTGGTTTTGCAAGATTTTGTAATAATCTATTAAGCATATTAATGGAAAACAATTGTTTTATTGCTACCTATAACTATGTACTTTCCCTCACATTTATGGATCATCATTTAATGTAGTTTGGTTGTTACAGATGCAGGTTTGCATCATATCACGTGTGTTGTTTTACTCCCATTTTAACATACAATCACTTTCATAATCAAAGGCATAAAAATAACTTGAATTGAAGTAAGTGGTCTAAGATAACAAAAACCCTGCACTTTCTGCAGCATTCCTTTACCAACATGATGAGTCTTATATGGTGAGTCCAATAATTCTTGATGAAATTACATAATACGGAGCAAACTATCTGAAACCACTCTTTAATACAGAAAATCCTCTGGTTTTCTCTTTTTGACTCTTCTTTTAGCTTGCTCTGCAAGTTTTCAAAGGTGTCAGACCAGGAGACTTGTATGGCCATATCAAAAGCTTCTGTGGTTACTGAAGCATTATTTATTTGTTTATTTAGACATATTGTGTGCATCATTGCTCTGCTGCAAGATCCATTTATCCTTTTTTTTTTAACAGAGGCAGCGAGATGTTGGAGTACAAAACATTATAAACATTATAAATAATCCACCATACTTAAAAGTGTGGATAAGCTTCTCTTCTATATAATTAGGCCATGTGTAAACATGCAGGACTGTATGCAAATAGTTAGTGGCGGTTGGTGTCGGTGGTGTAGCACGTATGTCTAAAAATGATTAATTCCAAAATGTGCAAAACAGTAATTTCAACAGTAACAACAAAAGCAATATAAAAAAGTCATTAGAATTTTCATTTGGGGTCCAAGCACGCAGTGCTTAGGATCCCTATTGTTATTACTCAGATTTTTAGGAGTCCAAACACGCAGTGCGGAGAATCCCTATTGTTTTTATGCAGATTTTTATTAGGGGTCCAAGCACACAGTGCGGAGGATCCCTATTGTTTTTATGCTGGTTAGTCAGATTTTTCTTTACTTTCATTTTGCCTCAAAGCGCGTTGGGGAGCAAAAACCGTAAGGTGGGCAGCCTTGCAAGTTGGCAGGTACATGCAGTATATAAAAACCGAAACTCAGGCACCAATAGCCACGCCATTGTGCCAATAGGTGGTGCTATAACAAGCACTTTTGCATTGAGTCTCAGCAACTTTGAACTATATGTCCAATTTTCAAAATTGTTGCATATCAGTCCTTGGCATCAGCCGAATCAAATGAGACCACGCCCACTGATTGCACCAGTGATAAGATTTTGTGCTAATTTGCATAATATGCAAAACCAACTTTTGCAAACTAGTCCATGTTTTTTATTTTTTGACAAATCTGCACAATTGTGGCCTCGTTAGAATCACAAGACATTCATTGTCAATAATTATCAAAAACGTGCAAATTTGCAAACAGCATGGCTGCCATATGCAAATTAAGCTTGTCGGTTTTGCAAACAATGAGTTAAACTGCAATTACTCATAAGCCCTTGGGTAAATGTTTACCAAGCTTTGTAAACCCATGCAAGGTATCACTCAACAGCAGTAACCCAATTTGTATCCATATTTATCACTTGGTGGCACTATGACAGGTCATAAAGCACTTACAGCACAAAATTGCCTCTATCTCTCCAGCCGTGTGGCCAATGAGCTCACAAATTTGAATTTCACACCAGAAGACATAGCTCTAGCACACTCTCGAATTTAAGTGACATCCTGCGACCGTATCATAAAATACATGGCCGATATCAGCCAAAGGAGCGCCAAAAATTTCTACATGGCAAAAATCATGGTTATGCCAGGCCAACGATTCTCAAACTTAGTACATTTGTTAACTTACAAGCTTACATTATGCAGTTCAAATTTGGTCCACCTCGCCCATTGGGGGCGCTATAGTACACATGCAAACATGATGATGTTTTTTCAAATAGAAATCATGACACAGAAATAAAACAACTGACTTGCATATACCCCTGATTGATGTCAACTTTAAAGTATTGGAAATGTTTTACATAACTTTCTTTGCCCATAATTTGCATTATTAGCAAATTGTACTTTTACAAACTAGTCTTAGGATTTTTGTCCTATCTTCGCAATTCTTATCCTACAACGAATCCCAAGAGGCCCAAATGAAATAATTATCAAAAACATTTTGACTTTCTTGGACAGCATGGCCAAGACCTGTGAGTACATTCACATGAATGTGAAGTAATTGACCCTTCTTCTTCTTCTTTCTCTTTCGGCTTTACCCTTCAGGGGTCGCCACAGCGAATCATCTGTCTCCATTTAGTCCT
>JBBIGA010059502.1:0-12521 GCA_037576975.1 Alestes dentex
GTCAGGTTCAGGGACTGGACTGGAAATGAGAGTCTTTGAAAGTCCTTCAGGAAACCTGGAGAACTGTTCCTCAAGACAGGACATGTGCTTATTTATTTTTGACTCTTTTAAAACAATTATAGACAGGAATGTGTTTGTTTTTTAGTGAGCTGTATGGATTTCAAACTGTCCATTTGAAAACCATTTGAAGCTCATTGCAGATCTTGAATATCATGAGTAAAGAACACAGCAAAGTGCTAAAAGAACAAGGGAGGTGTTTCTAATAAAGTGGTCAGTGAGTAAAGGACGATGTTGGGTGATGTGGATCAAGTAATTAATTACTCAAAGCGAAAGACATGAAAGTTAACTGTTTAACACTTTAAAAGGTTACGTGTCTTCCACATTATGTAAAGCTATATATCCGTTAACTGCCATATGTATAGCATCTTCTAAGCACCCAAACAGACCTTTAGGAAAAATGCATGCGTGGTGTGTGCTGTACTCATACATTGACCACTGAATAAATTAACTTTAAGTCTTTGAATAGTAACACTGGAGCATTAGCCTGTTAGCTAATGTTGTCTGCTGGTCACACACATCATGTTTTATACACACAAAACAGACGTTCTCTTTTCTCTTGCAGCTCAGAACTGTGAGGAGATCACTGATCTTAACCTGAAACACTCCATCACTGGACCAGCTCTCAAAGTGAGGCTTCTGCTCCACACACGGAGCAACGTGACCTGTGGCCAGCTGCTCGACCAAGAAAACCCTTTCAGTAACTTTTTCCTCAATGCGACTCGACCCACCACCTTTATCATCCACGGCTACCGGCCCACTGGCTCCCCTCCAATCTGGCTGCAGAACATTGTGTCAGCCCTCCTGACCCGTAACGACATGAATGCCATCGTGGTGGACTGGATCCGAGGGGCCACCAATTTGAACTACCTGAAAGTGGTGGAGAACACACGGGCAGTGGCCTCCAGTCTGACCGAATTCATCAAGAAGTTGCAGGTAGGAATTATGGGTCTAAATCTGTGACCTAGTTTGATTTGATTATTTTTGTTATATTTTTTTTGTACTTTTTCACTTTTTCATTGTGGAGGTGTTCAGTCATTACTAACAGACTCACTTATGCTCTTAATAAACATTGACCAAGGTATGGACAACATCCAGATTTCAGTCGGTTGTTGCTGTTTCTAGCTGTTAGCATTTTTACCATTTCTGATTAGGCTGCTCAGAGCGAACTATAGTACAGGTCTGATTATAGCAAAATACACAAAAACACAAAAAGATCCCCCAAAAGTTACTTTTTAAAATCAGATTCAAGCCTCATTTGCAGACAGTTTCAAATCTGACTAAAATCTGATCACTGCACATGTGACTCAGTTTAATCAAAGAGGCAGTAAAGTTGGTTCTGTGTCACCTATATGAGAGGTTTCAAGAGACCTTTAGGAAACGTGTACGGTGTTAGCTTTAGTTTTACATTGACCAGTAAATATACACAAAATAAGTCTTTGAATATTGACAGTGGAGCATGATAGCCTGCTAGCAAACCTTATCTGCTCACCAAGTTATTTTAATGTTCGTGTTCTGCTCATGTTCTGGTTGCTAAAATCATGCAGCTCAATTTTATGCTGCATCAACATCAAAGATTAAACATGCTACCAGTCCGCCCCTCCCTGGTCGGCGAAGAGCAAATAAGTGTAAAGTCTGATCGCACAGAGCATGCAACATCTTCTCTCCTTTTGTGTCTGTATCTGAAGGGCCTGAGAACTGATAAAGTTTCTTTATTAATTTCCTTATCGGTACACATTAGATGGAAATTTTGTCTACTCCTTACATCTGTAGTAGGTATTTGAGCCCCTTGAGCCTTAAGGTCTAAGGCCTCATGATACCCCTGTGATCTAATGTCATCAGCTGATGAAACAACTTTAATGTTCATGTTCTGCTCATGTTCTAGTGGATAAAATCATGCAGCACTGTTGTGAAATGGTTATTGTGGTTAAGGAATGCTGCATTAAGATATAATAAATGCCACCAATCTGCCCCTCCCTGGTCGGTAAAGAGCAAATCAGTCATCAGGTTTCATAAATGTTTTGCTCTGCTGTCTGCAGGGTCAAAGTGAGGGGGATGCATCGGTCTATGCAAGGGGGCCGGGGTTTGGGTGTATGGGTGTATGGGTTGCTGGTGCATGCAAAGTCTTGGTCCTTTTGGGAGGCTGATCTAAACATGGATCAGCCAACATGCTATCTTTACTTTTCTTTTGTCAAACTATGGCTTTAGGCACCTGACCTGGATCATTAAAGGTTTTATAATTTACCAGTAGAGAAATGCAAATATGCAAAATTAACTTATAAATGTGAGGTGGTAAAGAGCTTGTGGATAGATGTGTCCCCACTCATCATTCTAGAAACATGAGGTTTCTTCTCATATTACCTCCAGAATGTGTCACGTCTTCTGTGTCATATGTTATTAGAAGCAGAAGACTGTTGCTAGTCACTGCAAACCACAGGAGGAAGTCCAACCACATCTATGGGGTGCCATTTGTAAAAACAGCTTCACAAATTTAGATGTGTAATTTTTTCATCATTTAGCACAATGTTCACACAATTGTCACACATTTAGAGCTGTGTTTAAAAAAACAGTGTTACGTTTTCGTACATTTTCTTGCTGCGTAATTGTTAAATCTTAAATCTAAATGTTAAATCTAAATCTAAATGTTCAATCTAAATCTAAATGTTAAATCTAAATGTTAAATCTTAATTCTAAATGTTAAATCTGAATCTAAATGTTAAATCTGAATCTAAATGTTAAATCTTAAATCTAAATGTTAAATCTAAAACTAAATGTTGAGCTCTAAATGTTTGGAAGATATGCCAATTGGCCATGCACTGTGATTACAATTGGCTGTTACTTAACAGAGGGCTGGACTGCATACTGTGATATGCCCTCACCAACATGGAGGATTTGCCTTAAATGATCTTAAATCTAAATGTTAAATATGAAAAATATATTTCTCACTCTAAATGTTAAACTTCACAGTTAGATAGGGCTTGGTGACACCTTTCCAACGAACCCTCGTTTGCCATAATAACCCCGCTGTCTGAAGTTATTGGCCATAAACCATTCTCCTGGCCCGAGTGTCCCATTACTTTTGTTAAGTAACAGCCAATTGTAATCACGGGGCATGGCCAATTAGTATATCTTCTAAACATTTAGAGCTAAACATTTAGATTTACACTGAGATTTAACATTTAGATTTAAGATTTAAGATTTAGATTTAGATTTAACATTTAGATATAGATTTTACATTTAGATTCAGATTTAACATTTAGATTCAGATTTAACATTTAGGTTTAGATTTAACATTTAGATTTAAGTTTTAAAATTTAGATTTAAGATTTAACATTTTACATTTAGATTTAACATTTAGATTTAAGATTGAACATTTAGATTTAGATTGAGCATTTAGATTTCAGCTTTAACATTTACATTTAGATTGAACATTTATATCTAGATTTTACATTTACATTTAGATTTTACATTTACATTTAGATTTTACATTTACATTTAACATTTATGCAGCAAGAAAATGTACCAAAACGTAACACTTAAAAAAAAAAAACAACAACATTTAGCTCTAAATGTGTGAAAATTGTGTGAACACTGTGCTAAATGATGAAAAAATGACACCTCTAAATTTGTGAAGCTGTTTTTACAAACGGCGCCCCGTAGTGTACAGGTTGGTAGAGCCGCCGTAGGTTACAGCCTCCCAAAACTTGACAGTCTTGTGCTCAAACAGTCCTGAGGAGTAGAAATGGCTCCTGAGGGCCAAGACCATCTGCTTCAGAGAGGGCTTGGCATGTCTGACGAGCGGTCTGCATGACACTTCTGTCCAAGCGGAAACTTAGCATGTTGCTAATCTTGGTAGCCACTGGCAAGTAGGAGGGACAAGACAGCTGGTCAGCTAGCATTAGCCTTTAGCCCATGGGGCTTGGTGCCTTTCTGCTTCCTCTTGCACCATGAAAGTGTTGGACCCAGAGAGGCCCCTGTGACTTAGCGTGCCACCAGCTTGAACAGTTCTGTTAAGAAGAGTAGGCAAATATTTTACAGTCTAGATGTGCAAAGTTTGTAGAGAAGTAACCCAACAGACTTATTAAGTCAAAAGTCAAGTCACAGTCAGATTTATTGTCAATTTCTCCACACATGCTAGACATACAGAGGAATTGAAATTACATTTCTTGCTGTCCCACAGCGATGCTCAACAACACCTAACATTACCAACATTGCCTATCATAACCTAAGGACATATATCAAATGCTAAAAACGACACTTAACATTACTAACATTACCTAACATAACTTAAGGACATATATCTAATGCTAAAACAAGACAGGAACACAGGACAAGGATCACAAGACAAACAAGAACATAAGAGTGTCTTCACCAGGAATTGTTCTGTATGTAAGAGTGCAAATATGTATGTATGTAGTGCGAAGAGTGCGAATATATATGTATGTAAGAATGCAAATATAAGTAAAGTGAAGTGTGCACACTGTAGATACTGCAGATATTAAAGATATTAAATATATTAAATATAAATATATTAAACAATTTGCAAACTGTGCAAATTGTAAACCATGTAGACATGGTAGCAGCAACTCTGAAGCTGAAATTTTTTTTTTCAGATTTTATGGGTTCCTAACTGTTGCTGTCATATCTTTCACTTGGATACACTTGAATACAGCAGGAAAAATAGTTTTTGTGTGTCTGTCTTCATTTTAGGCTACGTAGCAAAACAATTCGAATATTTTGAAGAAGATCATGCTTTTTTATCTCCACTGTAAAGCTTTTTTATCACTAAGTCTGTACTCGCTAACAGGAATAAAATAAAATATATGAATACAAATGTATCATCTTTTTTGTTTTGGATAATGCAAATTGTTTGGGATTGCTTTAAATATCTAAAATGTCTGTCATTATTTTACTAAAGGGGCAGAGAGGCCCAGATGGTCGGCAGGGAAAACCTGGATCCAGAGGGCCAAAGGTAGCAAACACTTTTGTACTGTATTAATGTTCTGCTTTATGTTGGCCAAGCATAAGTGGTTTAGGCATTTTAACAACTAACGTGACATTTTAATGTGATTTTATGTTAGTTTCTGGTTAATTGTAAGATATTCACTGTTCTGACTGACATCCCGGTGGGTATCTGCATCTTCTTTAGGGCCGTACTGGACAGAGAGGTCACAATGGTATGCCCGGACCACCGGTAAGAGTCTGTCTTTGCACCAGGCAAACATGAAGGGTGGTTCAAAGAACAGAATTTCAGAATTTGTTTTATTTTGACCTTTCAGGGATTTCCAGGTCCTCCAGGAGCAGTGGGAGCAGAAGGAAAGCCTGGTACACAGGTTCCCATTCTATATTCTAATACCAAGATCTCTGCTTCTTCTTCTGTTCATGTGAAGAGTAGAGAGGATGGGAATTGCAGCGACAAACATGTTCCACTGTAAAAGGGGAAAGGAGGGGTGAACGTTTTTTGTAAAATATTTTATATTAAAAAGTATTTTAGCAAGACTGTGAACAGTTCAGCTGAAAGTGGAAGGAGTGATAATGCTATGCCTGTATAAAGAATCGACTGAGTGAATCTTGAGAAATACCTGTCCTATTGCTGTCAAAATTCACAAATGACGTTATTACAGAAGCACAAGATGACCAAATGCATGTTTTTACTTGTATCTATTTAACTGCTTTAGTTTAGGCAGTGCTTTTCCCTGCTCTTTTGAAGCTATAGTGGATTACTTACTTTTGAAGCTATAGTGGATTACTTACTTACTTTTTTTAGATGTTTATGGTAATATTAATAACAAATTTCCATGTGAAACAGAGGTAGTTTTTGTTCATTTGTCCACTGTTGAATTTTCAGTAAAAATTAGGGGCAGCTGGTGGCCTGGTAGTTAGGGATCTGCCCCTATGACCAGAAGGTTGTGTGTTCTACCCCATGTAGTTCTACCCCAAGGTTGTGGGTTCAAATCCCAGGACCGCCAATGGCACCACTGAGGTACCATTAAGGTACCACCCACACATACCAGCAAGGTACCACCCACACACTGAAATGCAGAGAAAGAATCTCACACTGCGTGTTGTACTCTGTGTCACACATCACAAATGGCCACTTGTGAAAAAGATAGAAACAGCGTGCATTGGGCACCATATCCAGATAATTAAGTATTTTAAAAAATGTGGACATGCTGAATGCTAATCGAGTTCTCTTATTTCAGGGACCTCAAGGTGCTATGGGAAACATGGGGGAAAATGGACCAATGGTGAATACTGTTATTTCAAAATTGATGTGTCAGTCAAGACCTGAAGTCAGTTGTATTTCCACAGTTCCCTAATATTTATGGGTTCTCTTCTGTACCTTTTGATCTGTTGATGTTACTTTACATCACTAATGTTTTACTGTGATGCAATAAGCTCTGTTCTGAGCAGTGTTGTCATTGATAAACCAAATTGAAACAGGTGATCATGGTTTATAGTGGATGGGATATGCTCTTTATTGTTTTATAAAAAGGTTTCCCAGACAGAGACAGCCTTTGCAGGAATTTATTGAGCTGAAAGGGGGCTGCTTGTTAAAGGTTTCAGGTGCCTCATATCCACCATAATGGCCCTAGTAAATCAAATGTAATGTTCACCGTCACAAGCAGAAGGAATAGATGCCCATAAACACATTTGAAGTTTCAACAATTATTCCTAATTATTCCTGTTCCTTTTATTGCAGGGATTTCAAGGCATTAGTGGAGAGCGCGGTCTGGATGGACCACCAGGGCCTCCTGTGAGCTCCTGTTTCAGTAATATGCATTCATTGAAAACCAGGAATGTAAAATAGTAATGACATTCCTTTCGGATTTATCATCTAGGACATTTACACTACACATACCCTTTTGTGATTATTTTGTTATGATAACACAATGGTTGGCATTTGTGTAAGTGATCTGTATCTCTCTTAATGTGAGGAACAGGAAACCACTTGCTTGTACACATCCAAATGAAATATCACACCAGTCACACCAACTGTGTGCATCATAATGGCAAACTAAGGCAGAAAACCAAGGGGTTCTCAACTTGCTTGCGCACGCTATGAGTCATAAAACTAATTACACCGAAATAGTGCACTGTATATGCAGCAAGGCTTTGTGCAGACAGACCAAATCTCTGTGATTATGCAGCCTAATTTATTTCCAGAACACCAAGAGTGACAGCTCATTTGCTTGTACTAAAAAACACACACAAATTGTTTATTTTCAGATAGTTTACTAGCAATGAGTTTTAAATAGCAGGTGTCCAGAATCTCATTCACATCTTGGGAAGCTATTTGGGGCTTTGTTCAGACATGTTCAGTTATGGATAAGCTGAAAATGAAAACGTATGTTTGGTCTTTAGTAATACAGGCTAATTAAGCGGCGGTATGTGGAAAGCAAGCGGAAGGTTCTCAAACATGAAGATTGATTTCTAGGAGTTTCCCTCATTTTTCGTCATAATATGACAAGCATAAAAGGCTTTTTAATAACATTGTGAATGTGCAGTAATGAGCTCGGGAATGAGCTTGGGTAGGTATGATATGAAACCATTGGTATGTAACAGCAAATAAATATGCAAGACCAGTACTGTAGTCTGCTGATGTGACATTGATTAAAAAGTGTGTTTCCTTTTTATATAGATTAATACTTTCAGTTAGATGTATGACATAAACAGCTTTTATTTATTTACATTCATCCAGGTATAGCTATCTTCATCTCCCTTCAATCTGTCACTTCCACAGAAACACCCAAATTGGCTGGGTCCAGGTTTTACAGAAAAACAGTGAACATCTCTAACACTTTTATGTTCATGTTTGACTCTTCGTATGAGACAGACATGGACATAAACAAAAGTGAGGGAGAGATGTCACAAATGAAGCCATTTCGTCCTGTTCTTCATGTTGTTCCTTGAAAAAAACTGCTAATCGTAATTAATGAGTTTTCTTATAATAGGGTCAACCTGGACGAGAAGGACCAATGGGCAGTCCAGGACCACTAGGAGAAAGGGTATTTGTTTCACTGCTTATTTGATATTCATCAGGCCAGAGATTTTTTTAAAAAGTGCCCACTTACTGTCCTCCAAAGAGCTGCATGCCTAGAAGAGCAAAGATCATGATGAACAGGAAAAGGAGGAAAAGCAAGCTGATAATGGACTTCATGGAGTTGAGAAAAGATAACACCAGATTCCTTTGAACTGTGTGTGTTTATGTGTAGATTATTAGTGATTGTGTTTGTGTAATTTTTTTGTCAGGGTTTCTCTGGGAAGCCAGGATCCGATGGTCCCCAGGGTCCCGTTGGCATGTATGTAAGTGATGTCTCTGCAGGGGTCTCTGTGAGAGGTGATTTGGACGGGGGAAAGTATTTTAATCAATAGCACTTTAAACATGTAGTTTTGAGGGATTCATTACTGATATGGGCATATTGGTGAACACTCTGGAATATCTTTTTTTTGTGGACTACATGAAACAGCCATACAGTAATTATTTAGCCATGAGGGGTGCAGTGTTTCACTAGCAATCAACACGAGAAGTCTCAAAGACAGTTAGATGGCCAGCCATCTGGGAGTTGGTCAGGTGGCTAGACTAGAAAGCCATTAACTTCAGAAAGCGTGCCTCAAAACTATAAAATAAAACAAAAAAATAATAATAAAGAATTGGAAGACTATTAATTTAGTTAATGGCAAACAGTTATAATAAATCTGGATCAAAACCCATGGTAAAAAACTGGTGGTGTTTTGGCGTGAAAAAAGTAATTTTGCCCATGTTCAAACGCGATAACACCCTCTGTATTGTTTGTTGGATACCCACTGACAAATCCATTCTGCACCTGACAGAATAATCTAATAAATACCAGCTGAATAATACTGATGATGTGTCATAAAGCAAACATCATCAACAAGGGTCACATTATCACAGCCTCATTTCTCAAATGAGGGATGCTATAAATGTATCCCTAAGGGATGTTTCCATCTTGTTGAAGTTTTGTAGTGCAGATTACAGGTTATTCTGAAGTGGACTTATCCAATATTAGATAGATGTACATAACGAAGTGGTCTCTCAGTGTAGATTGGATTGTATTTTCTGATCTGGTCTATCATTACAACTGTCTTACATTATATGTGTTGACCCCAAGGGCTTCCCAGGCCCCATGGGCATGCGAGGAAGACCAGGACTCATGGGAGAACAGGTGAAGACACATTACATGCAATATATTAATAACTCTTGCATAATACAGATGAAAAGGTGGTACATGATTGTAAGTATATTGACAGTGTTTACTGATCAAACCGTATAATACTCATAGGGAGAGCCTGGTGTAAAAGGACCTCCAGGACCCATTGGAAAGCCTGGACCTCCAGTAAGAGAGTATAAATGTCTACTGGATAGGGCATATGTCATTCAAAGTTTGGCAGCAAAGTTTGATTATATAGGATTAACATTTTGCTCTGTAAATATACTGTTGTAGTGAAATATTTGAATATGAATGTGAATAAATATTTTTGTGTCTATGTAAAGGGTCCCTTGGGGGCACCTGGGGAGAGAGGCCCTTCAGGACCCCAGGTGAGACTGCTGAACACAGTACGAAAACAGCATAAAATTAGAGCCTGTAATTCTACACCTGTTTGGTATATGGTTTAAATTTACATAAGAGAATGCAAGCATTAATGTTTCTCTATTTTTCTCAGGGCAGACAAGGAGATCCTGGGCCTCCAGGAATAGATGGAGTACCTGTAAGTCCCAATTTTTATTTGGACTGATCATTAATTAATTCTTTTTTTTTTACTCATGATACATGTTACTCATTTTCTTGTAGGGTCCTCCAGGACTGCAGGGAGTAGATGGGCCAATGGGAAGGCCAGGACCTCTGGGCAGTAAAGGAGCTTCAGGAGATCCAGGCCCAGTTGGACCTCCAGGCATTACAGTAAGTGTTAAACTTATATACAGGCTCCCAGTCAAGTAATGTCCTGATGTAGTCAGAAA
This sequence comes from Alestes dentex, assembly GCA_037576975.1. Lineage (NCBI taxonomy): Eukaryota > Metazoa > Chordata > Actinopteri > Characiformes > Alestidae > Alestes > Alestes dentex. The sequence continues at coordinate 10,040 of JBBIGA010059502.1, forward strand.
TCAGTATAAACCACATTACTCCATGGATCCATTGTGTCAGTAGGAATGGTATAGGCTGGTAAAGGTGGTATAATGATGGGGACCCTTATTTAGAAATATCTGCCACACGTTAGTGACAGAACTCTAAACTCTCTCTTTTTGGCCGTTGGATTGTGTTGATTTGTACATGTTCCATTATATTGTCCAGGGCCCTCAGGGTGCAGATGGATTGCCTGGACCACCTGGGGATAGGGGAGATAAGGTGAGACAGAACTTATAGATCTGTTAATCATTTGCTGTGGTTTGCTCAAGTCTCATGCACAAACTGTGTGTTAAACAGGGAATGCTAGGCCCTCCTGGAGATAGTGGACCTGCTGGCCTGGAAGGACAACAGGTCAGATCCTTGCTAGAAAACAGCTACCACAGGGGTGGCTATGATGATACATGACTGAGATTTTGACTATACATGGCATCAATGTGATACAGGAAATACACTGTCTCTTGCTGGTTTTCCTCAATGTTCTGGTTTTGTTTTCCTCAGGGTTCGCCGGGTCTAGTAGGAGCAGAGGGGCTACCAGGGAGAAAGGGGGATCAAGTGATGTTATCTATATACACTAATATGTTGTTTTAAAATTTCATTCATGTCAGTCAGTATCCATGACATTTTGGACAGTGAAAATTCTTATGGCTCTTTTTTTGTCTGTTACTGATTTGCAGGGAGAAAGAGGTCTCTGTGGCAATGTTGGCCCTCAGGGACAGAAAGGAGACCGTGGTCCACAGGGTACAAAAGGTCTTCAGGGTCCGCCTGGGCCAGTGGGCACTGAAGTGAGGGTTTTAACAGTTCAGTACTTGTGAACTGCCAAAGAGGTCATACACAAAATGTAGATTCACACAACATACAGCAATGCCTGTACTTCTGTATCAATCAAGGGAGAAGTTGGTCAGCCTGGAGAAGCTGGTGAGCTGGGGCCTAAAGCAGAAAAAGTGAGCCCTTGGATACATTATTTGTGAGATGTGAAACAAACATTATCATACACCATGAGTATGACGATTTTTTGTATTACATTTTAATTCTGCTCTTTCTTTCAGGGTGATACAGGTCCTCTAGGGTTCACTGGTTTGGAGGGTCCCTGGGGAGCCCTGGGGGAAAAAGGAGAAAGGGGATTCAAAGGGGACAAAGGCAACATGGGGCTTCTGGTGAGACCAAAATATCTCTTAGCTTTTACTGAAAGGTCCATATTGTGGGACAAACTGTTTACAGTTCAGTTTTACTGATGTCACAAAAAAACAGTGCACCTATACTGTTCAGCCACAACATCAAAACCACTGACAGATGAAGTGCACAACATTGATTATCTCATTACAGTGGGCCCCTTCAAGGGTGCTGATATTTTAGGCAGTAGGTGAACAGTCAGTTCTTGAACGTGATGTGTTGGAAGCAGGCAAAATGGGCAAGTATAAAACTCTGAGCAACTTTGAAAAGGGCCAATTTATGATGGTTATTGCACTGGTCAGAATGCCCATCTGGAATGCCCATGTATGAACATCAAAACTGGCCCACTGACCAAGAGAATTGCCAGGTCTGATGAATTGCATTTTCTCTTACAAAATCTGGACACCGAGTGTATGTTTGTCGCTTACCTTGGGAAGAAATGCCAGAATACACTATAGGAAGAAGGCATGCTGGAGGAGGCCCTTTTATTTCAATGGTGTTCCCTAATCACAATGGCCTCTTTCAGCAGGATAATGCATCCTGTGTCCCTGCAAACATTGTTCAAGAATGGTTCAATTAACATGGTAAGGAGTTCAAGTTGTTTGTCTTGGCAATTACCCAGATCTCCAATCAAGCATCTGTGGGATGTGCTGGACAAACTAGTCTAATCCATGTCGGCTTCACCTCAAAATAAATATGCAGGATTTATAGGATCTACTGCTGATGTCTTGGTGCCAGATACCACAGCACACGTCTTGTGGAGCCCATGCCTGGATGGGTCAGAGTTGTTTTGGCCACAGGAGTGGGCTGTGAGTGGTTTTGCTGTTGTGGCTGATCAGTGTACAGTGTACAGTGAAGGAAATAATTATTTGATCCCCTGCTTAATTTTTAAGTTTGCTGACTTACAAAAAATGAATAGTCACTAATTTATGAGGTAGTTTCAATTTTATGGAGAGAGACAAAATATCAACCAAAAATCAAGAAAAAACATGTTACATAAAAGTAATACATTTATTTGCATTTCACTGAGTGAAATAAGTATTTGATCCCCTATCAAAGCATGACTTAGTACTGGGTGGGGAAACCCTTGTTGGCAAGCACAGCCGTAAGTAGTCGGTCACCAGGTTTACACACGTCTCAGGAGGGATTCTGGTCCACTCCTCTTTACAGAAACTCTCTAAATCCTTTAGGTTTCTTGGCTGCTGATTGGCGACTCGAAGCTTCAGCTCCTCCACAGATTTTCTATAGAACTGAGGTCTGGAGACTGGCTAGGCCACTCCAGGACCTTAA
>JBBIGA010059539.1:0-12519 GCA_037576975.1 Alestes dentex
CTCTTTCTGCTCCACTTCAGCTCAGATGGGTCTCAGTTCTTTTTCTGTTCACACTTTAAGTTCCTCCTCCAACCTGCTGCCGCTGTCTCTTCACATTCACCATTCTTGGGATTTTTTTTCCACTTAAGAGTAGATGGTTAAAAACTTCTACATTTTCCACAAAGATCGTTCTTCAGCTGATGAAGAGCAAGAATGTCCCTTTAAAAAAGTCCCTTTATTTATGTATTTACTGGGTTTTTATTTTTTATGATCATTTATTCGTTTATGTGTATTTTTTAGTTTATTTTCGGTTGTTTCCTGCATAGACATATGGTTTCCCACGTGATCTACGTACAGTAAGGCTACAGGGCCAAAACACTCAAAGCCAACTCGGAGCACTTTGTTTTTCAAAACGCGTGAGTTATCCGAACCGTGCCGTGGAACCATTTGGTTCATTTCAGAGGGTCTGAGTTCGTTTGGCGTGTTCACATATACAAAAAAATGGTGACTAATTGATCGGAGTTCGCTTTAGAGGCTGAAACGGACCAAGTCTAATCCAATCTGGCGCGTGCAGGGTGCAGTTGCGTCATCATGTCGTCATCACTGTTTCGGTCGCATTTTTAAAAAAAATTGCCTGAAACCGAAAATGCGGGTTTTTTGGCATTTTCGGCCGAAAATTTTCGGTGGCCGAATATTCGGTGCATCCCTAACACATATATATATATACACACACACACACACACACACAGTAAACTGTTCAGAGAGCACCCGCGAAAAACCGCGTTGTGAAAAACCGCGTTGTTGTGATGTCGTAAAAAAAAAGTCTAAAAATGCCTATTTTTATAGTGTAAACCCTAAATATGCTTCCATTCATTTTAAACTCAGCTTAATACATTACCCTGAAAGAAAATGTAAAGGTAAACCCGTATTCGTACTGTACAGTTTTCACTGAACTCCAGCAGTGCCAGAATGTGAATACCAATGTTTCCCCTGTATAGACTGTACTGTAATTCATGCATGCACGTTTTCTTTGGTATGCACTGTCGTTTTCTTTGGTATAAGAGGGAAAATACCGTTATTCATTTAATTTACAATAATAAAAATACAGGGCTTTAAGAAGAAGAAAACAAAAAACACAAGAACACCTGAGACGCTTCAAGGGGGAAATTCTGGACTGCCGCTGCGTCAAAGGGCAGCAGCCAAACAGCAGCAAGGAGAAATAAATAGTGTTCTCGGATTGGCTACTTTAAAACCTCCCACCTCTGAGTTCAGCGGTGTTTCACCATTCCGAGACACGCTTTCTTTGTGTTTCTCTCCACAGTACCAAAAATGTATTGTTATTTTTATATGGAAATGTGGCTGACGTTAATATTTACATTAATACTTGTTTTTCAAAATTAGTAAATTATATTTTTCTTAAAATATAAATATAAATATAATTAAGTTTCTTAGCACTTAAATGTATGAAAATGTATATATTGCCATATATATTGTTTGGGCGTGGTGCTTAGCAACCCAGCACGAGGACAAGGGGGCGTGGCGGATGAGGCAGTGTTGCCTACTTAGTAACTTCGTCGCCATTTCTAACGACTTCCCAAACCCCCTTGATGACTTTTTTCAAAAAGCACCTAGCAATAAATCTAGCGACACTTTTGACATATCTTAGCTACTTTCTGTATAGCTTTGTCGCCAGTATTCCCTGCAGATCAGCCTGAGACCTCTGCATCCGTCCGTCCAGGCGCTCGGAAAGTGAATGATCTGCGCATGTGCAGTCAGTGTGATGGTCACATCAACTGACCAGTCATAAAACTTTCTTGGTTGCTCTCACACACTCACAAAACAAATTGTATTATAAGCAAAAGAATTTGTTGTATTTTTAAGCAAAGTAAAAAAGAAATCCCTCTCAGGTATATAACCCAGATCGATCTTTCAGAAGCCACACATAAACACGAACATAGTCTCTTTCACCTTCCAAACCTCTCCTTTCCTTCCTCTCCTTTCATTATTTTTTAAAATTCTGATTCTGAGAACGCCAATGCGGTGTGATGTGATGCCGTAATGCATATGCAAATTAGCTTGTTTTGTCATCTAGCCATATCTAGCAACTTTCTGGGTAAACTTAAGTTACTTTCTGTAGAAGATAGTTGGCAACACTGGGACGAGGCTCGGACGTCGCAAAAGTAAAAACAAATGTGGATGATTCAACCTTCTCCTGGAGTGTCTTACTCTTTCTCTTGCGCTTAGGTCAGTGGTGTCCAAACTTTTTGCAAAGAGGGCCAAATTTGATAAAGTGAAGATGCCTGGGGTCCAATAGTTCCCTCTGACATTTTTTAACCACAAAAGTTACATGAAAATACACACTGTTATAACAATTTTCATTGTCACAATTACCTTTATTTTTCAAATGGCTATGTAACCAAATATAAGCCACTCAGGCAGACGTGAACAACTCTGAAAACACCATTCTGCCTTTCTTTCTTATCTGGAGAGTCAGATAACATTGAACAAACTGTTTAGAATACCTTAAATTTCCATGATTTTGATAAATATTTTTGCCTCATGAACATTTTAAACAGGAGTTATAGGTAATGCAAAGTATATTTTAAAACAAGTGAATTTCGCCCTTGTCTTTAACAAGATCTTTCAGAAAACAGTAGTTTGTCTCACATCTACAGGTACATAACATCAACAGTTATAACCAAATCTTATTCAAGAGTTTAATAAAATAAGTGCCATAAGTCCAAGTTCATTAGTGTGCTTTAGGCTTTTCACTGTTAATAGTGACAGATGTTACCGTTCAAAACACTCCATTTCAGATTGATCAGGGAACAGATAACTTGCTGCTAATTATTTGCAGTCGCCATGGCAGAAATGAGTGGAGAAGAGTTTGCAGAGCCAGGATGCAGAGCCAGATAGCATTAGAATGGTGCTTCCACCGTGTGGTGAAAGAAGGAGTTACATTTTTAAAGTTTTATGATTTGATTATTCTGACAGAGCTAGCGAGCCATAAATAACACATTATAAGACCGAAGCTGCGGGCTGTATGAAATCTGACAGCGGGCCTTGATTGGCCCGCGGGACGGACTTCGGACAGGCCTGGCTTAGGTGCATTGCCAGAAGGCACAGGGTGGTTGAGCAGCATTCTAGGGCTTTCAGAAGAACGAAACAAGAACAGGAGGGCAGCAGCCAATAACTGGAAATTTAGCTGAATTTATATTTGGATTACTATTTATGTTACAAAATTAGTAAATTCTACTTTTCTTAATTTAGAAAAAATGCGTAAAAAAATATATATTTTGCCACGAACAAAAATATATATAAATAAACAAACAAAAGAAAGCCCCCACTTACACGCGGAGCAGCTGTGATGTCCACGCTGCGGTTACCAAGGTAATCAGACACCTGAATGGAATGAGCCTTAGCGCCACCCCAAACATAAACAACCAGCATGAGGACGAGGGGGCGTGGCACACGAGGCCCCGACGTCACAGTCTGCTGTACTCAGAGGCGGGAGGTTTGAAAGCGGCCAATCCGAGAACGTTATTTATTTCTCCTTGCTGCTGATTGGCTGCTGCTGTGTGACGCTGCAGCCGAGAATTACCCCCTAATAAAGGAGCGTCTCGAGTGTTCTCCTGTTTTTCATTTTCTTCTTCTTAAAGCCCTGTATTTTTCTTACTGTGAATTAATTAATTTATTACTGTATTACCTGTTTATACCAAAGAAAACGCTCGTGCATGAATTACAGTGCAATCTATAAAGGGGTAACATTGGTATTTACATTCTAGCACTGCGGGAGTTCAGTGTACACTGTACAGTACATTTTCTTTAAGAATAATGAGTTTTAAATGAAATTAAAGTGTTTTGGAGCATATTTGGGGGGTATTTAGGGTTTACACTATACAAATAGTCATCTTTAGGCATTTTTTAAATGACATCACAACAACGTGGTTTTTCACAATACGCGGGTGCTCTTGGAACAAACCCCCCTGCTTTGTCACTTTTATGCAGATAAGCTGTTGCTAGCCACGCCCCACCCATCCCATGCTAAAGCTGCGCTTTTAACACACATGAAACAGAGGCGCTATCGAGCCTTATATGACCCAGAGCGAGATGAACACAACACTTCATGTGTGACTTGCCTTTGCATGTAGCCATAGCGCTCGGCGTCTTATGCGTGCTCGTATAACCAGGAGACAATGACGGATCTTCAACTAATATATATATTAGTTGAAGATCCGTCATTTTTTTTTTCCCATTTTTATGTAATTTACTAATTTTGTAACATAAATATGAACATAAATTCAGCTACACTTCCATATAAAATATACCTGCATAAATGTTTTGGTATTGTGGAGAGAAACACAAAGAAAGCGTGTCTTAGGATGGTGAAACACTGTACTCAGAGGCGGGAGGTTTGAAAGTAGCCAATCCGAGAACGTTATTTATTTATCCATGCTGCTGATTAGCTGCTGCCATTTAAATTAAATTAAAAGAGGCTGTTGAGCTCAGTCTCTGTCCAATGTCTGCTTAAACCAGCAGGTCACTACAATACGACTCCTCCTGAAGCCCCTGAATAAGACGCGCTGCCAGATGAACAGTAAATTCTGTAAAAAACTGGAAAAATTATTGATGATTACCTGTACATTTTACTGTATTTTTATTACTAAAAGATTAAACTAATTTATTACTATATTTACCCTGTTTACACCAAAGAAAACGACAGGGCATACCAAAGAAAACACGCGTGCATGAATTACGGTACAGTCTATACAGGGATAATATCGGTATTTACATTCTAGCACTGCGGGAGTTCAGTGTAAACTGTACAGTACAGATACGGATTTAGCTTAACATTTTCTTTAAGGGCAATGCATTAAACTTGGAGTTTAATTTGAGTTTTAAAAGTGTTTTGGGAGCATATGTGGGGGCATATTTAGGGTTTACACTATAGAAATAGGCATTTTTTGACCATTTTTTACCACAACACAACAACGTGGTTTTTAACTGTATGCGGGTGCTCTTGGATGGTAACGCCCTTGAAAAAAGGGGGGGTGTTGTGTGTGTGTGTGTGTGTGTGTGTGTGTGTGTGTGTGTGTGTATATACACAGTATATGAACCATTTATCTTGACCATTTTATGTCCCCGCATTTTTCAAATTCTACACAAATTTACAATGAGTTAAGTCAGGTCTTTGACTAGGCAATGCAATAACCTTTATATTTTTTAATAACATTGTCTTGTGATGCCCCTATTTAATAGACAAGCAGTCAATAAAATTATTTCCTGCTGTGTTGAACAGGCTTTTCATCTAATGAAGGAAATGGATCTGGATGGAGATGAGAGGCTTTCAGAAGCAGAGATTTTGAAGAACCAAGACATTTTCATGAATAGTGAAGTGACAGATTATGGCAGACAGCTCCATGTGTCCCATGATGAGTTATAATATTTCTTTCCATTTGTGTAGTTATGTTTTCTACTGAAAAAGGTTTGTTGTAGTGTATGGAAAACACTGTTCTTGAAAGCTGCATTGTGTAGGAGTACTGTTGTGTCATGATGGTCATATAAGTCTGAAGAGCATTGTAAATTGTCTGTATTTTTTGCCCCAAGTATTCATTTTCTCAATCTTTATACATCTTAAATTAGTGTGGGACAAATTCATGTATTAAAATAATTTTGCAGTTATCCTATTTTTTAGGTTTATTAAAATAACTTGTATTTCTTGGAGTGCGTGTGACCATTATTTACTTTGGGGCACTTTGCTTTCATTTAAAATGATGCTTTGTTACTGATACCTTGACTAGGATCATAAACTAAAAATAATCCAGGCTGATGCTGACAACATTTAAGAAAATCAGGAATCTACTTTTGTGACCTTAAATTTTAACTGCTAAACCTTTTTCAGCATTCCTTTTGAATTCTTTATCCCAAAGCACTGGTTAATTGATGTTTGACATTAGTTATTGCAGTAGATGCCACTACTTAGAACGCATACACAATTGAGTAGACATAAATCTTACATAAGGCCTCACCAGAACATTGTAGCACCACTTCCACTATTTTGAGAAATTAGTGGTTAATCAGAAAGGTCAGTGTTTCTTGAAAACTGGGTCAAAAAAATGTCTATTTCCTTTTTCTTATGTAATAAAATGTTTGCAGTGGACCTGAACTCAATCCCAACACTGTCAAAATTTCTAGCCGACAGTGGTGACATGTTGTGTTGAATGACGCAAGCAAAGCATTAATTCTTAGAAACAAATGTTGACATGCGCTTTGTCAAAATAATGACAGTACAAGTTTAGATTGTACAGTTGTTCGATTATTTATTTTGAACACAATCACAATCAGCTAATGTCTCCAAAATGAAGTTTGTTATATAAATAACACCTCATTTGTGATGTTTCCAGCGCACCTCTTCAATACTGATTATCCACATGGGTTACTGTTTTACAGTAAATCGTCATTTAAAAATCTGAGAAACAATAAACAGTAACGTTCAAATGGAAATTTGACATTTTTATTGGGAAAGGTTCAAAGTAAGTAAACACAGAAAAGAGACTGGCTTGTGATGTGTGGTGACTTGTTTGCTATATTGCTTTTTGATAAAATACGGTGGTTCAGGTTTAAATCTGCATAAATGCTTTCGTTTGTCTCATAACATGAAAAATATTAAATGATTATAATTGTCATCACTGTCAATGCCTTTGCAGCTCTGTCAGCCTAAATGTTTTATTAGTTAAAGCATTACAAAACTCGCATTTAACGTTTAACTGCTTTTTCTGTCCTAGAATTGAAATACAAAGCTGCAGGATCAATAAAAATCCGAAAGGAAGGTAACAAAAACAAAATAAGTGTTGGTGAATTATGTCAAAATGTACAAATAACCTAGAAGTAAGGGCGTCATTTCTGTGTTGACAATAATATGCATTTATTTAGGTCTGATGGTGAAAACAAAAAATCCTGTACTCATCTGAAAAATAATTGCTAAATGTCATTTTTTAAAAATTGGATATTGCACCAAACCATGGTGTGAAAGCATAAATCAGTCTTTACAAATAAATATAAATCATAGGAATCAGTATTTTTCTTTTTAATTGAAAACCCGTTTCATCCCATTTGTCAAGAATCCCTCAGGTGTCAAAACCTTGGTTCATGATGTTTTTGCATTGAGTCATAAAAACAAAACAGTGTTGTCATTGGTCTTAAAAATTGTTCTGCTAAAAGAAAGATCATGCATTTTACAAGGGGTACTGAAAAACACAAATACTACATGAACTCCCTATCTATTACCCTGTACTAAACAAAAATTATCATTGCACAAGCTGCACATGGCTGCTCACCTCTCTAATGCTCCTTTGTCTGAATGCAATCAAATCCTTCCCAGAAGAGTAGATGTTGTTACTGGAGCAAACAAAACAAACTCACTGCTTAAACTGTTGATTTCAGAAGATTTTATTGGATGAGACATATTGTGTGTCATTAACCTGCTGTCTGAGAGCAGCTTCTTGTCACTCGCACAGTTCTGAAAGCCCTACTATTTTAGCAGGCTTACCCTGTCCAGCATTTAAATGGAGACCAAAAGCAAGCTGTTATCTTTCAGGCAGTCTGTGGTCAATGACATAATACAAAAGCTCTTCCTCATCTGAGTCAAACGTAGGCACCACAAGTGAACTGCTGTGAGGTTTCTGGTTTCCTGTGTGTATTTTTCTCTTGCCTTTCTTAACTGAATTTTTACTTCATTCCTTTTGGACAGTTTAGCACTATTTGTTGGAGTTATTTCTCTGCTCATAGAGGTGAAAAACGGGGAAATTTAGTGAAGATGACACTGTTACAGTTTAAAGATTCATTTTGGGTAAGTGGATCTGGTACAATCTCAATCATGCGTTCTTCATGCGTACTTTTGATGAGCGGAGCTAAAATTTTTCAGTTATTGTAGATGTTTCAGGACTGGTCCACTGCAGTGGATTATTTAAGGAGTAGCAGTTCAGTTAACCGAGTTTGGATGTTTCTGTGTTAGCTGTAGCTTTAACTACTTTTTGTTTGTTTCGAGAACACAAATTCTCTGTGGTTCCCAGCTGCATATTAAGTCACTGAATACAAGGTATGCTTAAAATTTTGCACCAGTTACAATTAAACTTTAAACATCTTACTATCAAACATTAAAACTCCAAACAGATCACCTAGTCTTTCTGTTCAGAGAACAATGCTTCGCCTAAGTGGGCAGTTGAGTGTGGGGGGTTGCTGTGTCAGTTTTGAAGTTCAGGGCATCAGTGTCTTGGTGAACCACTTCCACACTTTTGTGGGCTCCTTGTGAAAAACTGTGTTCCCATGGCTCAGCCAATACAAATGTGGCTTTGATCTTTTTACTGAGCTGCATTGTCAGAGCAGCAATCTTCAAAGCAACATGGAAAGCTTCTGGGTTGATTTGCATCGCAGCTCTTGCTTCATAAACGTGTTTTGGCTTGTGCACATTCAAAAAGACTTTGCCAGTTCCAAAGTAGAATATTTGAGTTTACATCTGGCATGACTGGAACATTTAGAACTAGACTGAGACACGTTATAGTGCTCTATTTATGATCTCAGAACCCAGAATGGTCACCTTGATTTCAAAATTCAGAATGAGTAACCACATGATGCATGGCCCATATGGGAAAATCTTTGAAACAGGCAGCATGAGTTAAATATCTAGATATTATTTAGGGATACCGTGTGGCTTTGAGGGCTTCTCTGAATTTTATTTTCCTGCTAAGGGTTATAGGATCCAGAAACAATTGCTAGATGGTACTGAGAAAACATTCACATTGTTCTGGCACTTAGGGCACAGAATTCACCAGCAATGCTGGATATGAAACCCTTACCCAGAAACTCTGTGATGGCCGGCGGACTTGCAAAGACATGGAGGAGCTCTTGAAGATGAGGTGATTAATTCTGAATAATTTCTTTTGCCTTGAACAAAGTACTAAGTGTGTTTAGACGTTGAATAGTGAAAGGTGGCTTCCATTCCTCTTAGGGCATTGGCAGAGGAGAAGTATGGCAAGGAGCTGGTGACTATTGCACGAAAGACTGGCGGCCAAAGTGAAATTGGGTAAATGGATGCTTCTTTGTGTGTAGTGCACAAGTCATAATGGAAAGTTGATCTAGAAAATTGTAGATATCCACTGTCTACTCTGCAGAACAATTGTATGAAAGTGAACAAATAGATGTTTTAATTTTAGTTATACTTTTTCTTTTTTTTTTCTTTCTATACCTCTTTCTCAACTGTCCTTTGAAGTACTTTGAAGACATCATTTGACCAGCTCAAAGCACGTGAGTGGGATGACACGATTTGTCCATTTTAATATGTATCTCAATTTTATCTTGGACCCAGCTTGTTCTGGGCCACTGATACTGAAAATACTGATGTTTCCCTTATATGACAGAAATTGAGAACATTGGAAATCTGCATATTCAGCTTTCTGGAATGCTAAAAGAGGAGGTCAAGCGCATGGAGCAGTTCAGAGAGCGTCAGAAAGAGCAGAGGAAAAAGGTACATGCAGCATCCTCAAATAACACACCAACCATAGCAAAAAGCATAGCTTTGTACAGCCACCTGATTTAGACACGCATGCATTGTTTCCTGTAAGTGCCCATATGAGACTTGTCAGCCCACAGTGACAAACTGCTAAACCTGTTTCCCTTTCTAGCTCTCAGTCTTTTGACTTGGATGCCAGGTCTACTGTTTTTGGTTTTCAGAAACAGATTCTATTCTTGGTACGCTACTACAAACTAAAATGATCTCTTAGTATCTTTGTCTCTAAGTTATCTCTAAGCTATCTCTAAAATTATCTCTAAGTAACTGTTTTCCTTTGTCAGTTTCATAAAAATGCTGCTCTAAATGCCTTAACGTGTGATTCAGTAAGACTGGTCATTAACAATGAAGTGTGACTATGCTTGTAATGCTTCAACGTTGTTGCAGTTTGAGGGAATCATGGAGAAAGTGCAAAAGACCAAGGTTTCACTGTACAAGAAGACAATGGAGGTGAGCTTCTGATTCATCACAAAGGGCTGAGATGAGGTTTATTTGCTTTTCTGCATATCAAATGGATTTCACATGTATCTTGCGCAAAGGAGCGTGATTTTGCATTTGCCTTGTCGAGGATTCAATAAAAAGTCTGTATCTGTGACAGTAAGAGAGCAAGAGAGCAACAGAACAGGAAGAGGAAGGAGTATTCAAAACCGATTTAAATTGGGGTATATTTCCGCACATTTGTTAGGGTGTGTGTCGGGGGGGCTATGTTGTCATCAAAACTCTCAGTTCAGGAAGTCACACTTCTGCCTGAATAATATTTCTCTCTCTCTCTCTCTCTCTCTCTCTCTCTCTCTCTCTCTTTCTCTCTCGCTCACACACACACACACACACACACACACACACACACACACACACACACACACACACACACAATGTTTCACAATACCAGGTTTCCCTATTCCTCATATCTGTGCAATTTCCTCGTAGCATGCAGTATATTCTCTATGCTCTTAAGTGAATGTAAGATTCCTCTATTTATTTTGAGAAGCTCAGCTAGTCTTGGGCCACATTCATACAGCACAGTTAGCAAAATTTCATGACCAAAAAACAGTTAATAGACTTTGCAGGATTCAGTGTGACCCTCTGATTTCATTTGAAGCTTTTATTTTCAGCCCTTTGTGACACTGAAAAAAGCAGTTTTCTGATTCTGTCTTATTTCCTGTAGTCTATTTATATCAGAGGCCTGCAGGCCACTTTGACTCGTGCATGTCTATTTTTATATCGGGTATTCATCATTTCTCCCAGTCTAAAAGATCCTATGAGCAAAGATGTAGGGAGGCAGACGAGGCAGAACAGGCTGCTGAAAAGATCAACAGCACAACCACCCCCAAACAGGCCGAAAAGGTAAAAACACTTTTAGGTAGTTATATGTTGTGGAGGTTAATTCTACTCCATTTTGCATACAGCCTTAAACATTTCTTACAAACATCTGGAAGCTGACTGAAAGAAAACGCAAAATGAAAGCCAATTAGAAATTATTTACATATGCATTGCCTGAAATTTGGATATCACATGGTATGCTGTTACATCAGGCGCGTGGAAGAATAATTTCAGAGGTGATTATAAGCAGCACATTCTCATGAAATGCAATCAGCTTATAGTATTGCATATAGTTATGGTATTTTTGCTAATCAGAACATAAATATGCTGATAATTGTATATATTTACCCTTTGCTTTTGGAATTCTGTCCAAATGCATAGTAATTTGCATTGTTTCATGACTTTACAGGTACAAAACAAAGCCAAACAGTGCAGAGAAGCTGCAGTAGAGGCAGGTAAGGATGAAAGCTTTGCTGTTCAGCTAATTTAAAAGAAGCCCGCAATGAAATTCAAGTTGCTGCTTTCCTGGAATGTTGTGATTCAGCTTTCTGAGAAAAAAATGTCTTTTTTATTGCATTTGTGTCTGTGTTGTATGGTTACAAAAGACAGCACAGTAAAGTGGGTATTATGTAAGAGAAATGTAACGGGATCTGCATCAGTTAATATGTCTCATCTCTTCATTCAGAGAAACAGTACATGTCAAACATTGATCAGCTGGACAAGATTCGACAAGAATGGGAGACTACACATGAGAGCACATGTGAGGTAGTGTAAACTGACCTTCAGCGAAGTCTCAGTTAACCCCATATCAGACAGCATTTAGATATATTAAACCACAGAGATACCAAAATGGCACATATTTTTTAAGTGGTGGCCTCACACTTCAGCACCATAAATGGTCACAGCAAATAGCCCCTTAAGGCTTTTAAAGATCCCTGGGAACTAAAACACACATGACTTTTAATTTATTTCATTTTATTTTAAACTGTTGTTGTGATATTCCTTGTAATGGGACTGTCATCAGCTTTAGTTCACAACATGCCATATCACACCCACCTTAAAAAACTGAACTTTCAGTGTGTTCACATTGAGTCTGTTTTTGTAAATTAAATGTGCTTCTGCTTAGAAGGTGTGCATATCTGAATGAGCAGTGTTTTCTTTTTCTACAGACTGTATTTAACTGTTTACATCAAGCATGTCATTTTAATGCATTGTAGAAATGAAGCTAGAGAGACTAGAGACCAGGGGTTGGACAGTAACGAAGTACATTTACTTTAGTACTGTACATAAGTACAGTTTTTGAGTATCTGTACTTTAATTGAGCAGTCTGTTTTTTGGAAAGTGGGTGTTATTGTCTCACTTTTCTAAAATGTGACGTTTTTTTAGCAGATGACAGCCTATCAGAAATCACCAGTAGTGTTACGTCACGTTACGCTGTAACACTGCGATGCCAGCATTTCTTAAACATGGTCAATCAGTGGCGGGAGAATCAGAGTTGGGGACTCGAGTCACGCTTAAGTCGCACAAAGACTTGTGACTTGACTTTAGACTGGCCCTCAACGACTGAAGACTTGACTCAGACTTGGGTGTTGTGACTCGTGAGTCATAACTCGTAAACAATGTTCATTTCATGGAATTATTTATTTATATCTCGC
>JBBIGA010059550.1:0-12519 GCA_037576975.1 Alestes dentex
AGAGAGAGCGAGAGAGAGAGAGAGAGACGGAGAGCGAGAGAGAGAGAGAGAGAGAGAGAGAGAGAGGAAAAGAAGAGAAGAGAAGAGAAGAGAAGAAAAGAGAAGAGAAGAGAAGAGAAGAGAAGAGGAGCGAAGAGAAGAGAAGAGAAGAGAAGAGGAGAGAGAGAGAGAGAGAGGAGAGAGAGAGAGAGAGAGATATGATTAGAAAGAGATAGAGAGAGAGGAGAGAGATAGAGGAAAGAGAGAGGGAGAGAGACTGAGAGAGAGAGAGAGAGGGGGAGGGAGAGACAGAGAGGTGTTAGCGGTACCAGTTTGATTCTGTGTCCAGGTGTGATGGACAGGGCCCAGCTGCAGGCTTTTTTACTGGGGTATTTATCGGGCCAGTTAGGGCTGGTGATGGTGCCGGACACACTGGTGATGACCTGGTCACAGCCCGCTGTAAATACAAACATAAACAATAAGACTTCATTCATTTAAAGTCAGTCACTTTCCCTCTTGCTTCAAAAACAATCCAGCAGCTGAGATGTGTTACTCTCTGCCTCCCTCTGGCCACGACAGAGGCCGTGCTGGTCTATCCCTTACAGGTGGGACCAGTTTTGAGGGAGAACATCAGGCTAGTCCTTCTGGAAGTTCTAGATCCATCACTGACTGTGAATGTGAGCAGCGGTTGTGTGTCAGATGGTATAACCAGCAGGTATGTGTCAGGTGGCGTAACCGGTGTGTGTGTGTGTGTGTGTGTGTGTGTGTGTGTGTGTGTGTGTGTGTGTGAGAGAGAGAGAGAGAGAGATGGTTGTACCAGTGGGTGTGTGTTATTGAAGACCGTTATCTCTCTTTCTTGATTTCTCCATTCTGTCTTTTCTGTTTTCCTTCTCTCTCATTTTTGTCCTTTTTTTTCATTTTTCTTTCTCTATGCCCCCTATTTCTCCCTGTTGTCATGGTGATAAAGATGATTACCGGTGTTGAGGACTGGTGCAAAAAATGGTGCAAAAATTCGAGTATATATGATCTGACATTTGAAGTTTGAGACAAACAACACAAATTGATCCAAAACAAACACAGTTCCAAAATGTTGCTTGTAGTCTGTTTCAAATTGGCACAGGACTCCCATCAAGGTTCATTTTGCATGATTCACAAGATTCTGACAGAAATGAAATATGACGCTAAATGTGCTTGAGCCTCAAGATTCCAAATGAGGTTAATTATGCTCCAGTCACTGAATTCTGATTGATTATTCTTGAGTCATGAGATCCCAAATGAGATTAAATGTGCCCAATCGATGGGATTCTGATCGATAAATGTGAGATTAAATGTGCTTGAGTCACAGGATTTCGACTGAGGATAAATCTGCTTTATTAATGGTATTGGAATTGAGGCTAAATATAATTGAGTAACGGGATCTCGATTCAGGTTAATGGGCTTTGGATTGAAGTTAAATGTGTAAAATTGCAAGCAGGCTTCATTTCAGTCTGACATGTGGAAGATGAATGGTGAAACAAAGGCCCATCTGTGTGAAGAGCCAGTAAGAAATTGTCCACTGAAGTTACGATTAAAAGCTGGAATTCCGGAATAGCAGAGACGAGTTACAGGAACCGCAGTACAGGACTGTTCCACAGAATCTAAACATTAGTTCTCCAAACACGAGTGGAGCGGTGAAAGCGGATGGAGGTGATGTAAAAAACGGTGTTCATGCTAAACACACGTCCTGAAAATTACATTTAATAAAACAATTCTTACGTGTTTTCCCAGCTGAAAGGGGAAGCTGAAGCATTAAGAGGCGTTCTTGTTTGAGGATCACTGCAGTAAAGAATCGGTTTTGCCGAGTAATTTACCTCATTAAACACAACTTAAAACAAGAAGGAACTGTCCTCAAGACATGTGACCTGGTGGAAATAATCTATACAAGTAATCTATGGTTGCCAAGCAACATAATAGTTAAAGATTATCCTGAGAACGGCAAAATGGGGTCTAATAACTACGGGCATTCATGTAGAATCCAGCTAATTATGGCCCATCTGGAATCTGAGTGATGTCTCAGATGAAAGAATAGCATCAAGGACAGGTTCTCTGAGACTGTCATTTTCTGACTGTATAATCACAGCAACTACATATAAAACATAACAGCACGGTATTTAGCTGAGCCCCATAACTGTGAAGATTAAAGCCCTACATTTATATCTATAACCCTCCGACTTACTGTTTTGTTAAAGGGGAAACTCACAGATGCAAAACCGTTCACAGAGGAGGTGAATGGAACAAGACATCTCCCTCACAGAAAGTTATTCCATCAAATGGTAATGGTTGCACGGCCTGACGCCTGAGACTTTGTTCTATCAGAGTTTTGAGAAGCTTTTAGTCCTAAAACACATTCATGGTGGAGGGACACATGCAGGGTGTTGTTAGGAAAAATAGTCCCCAAAGAAAAATGATTCAGTTCAGATTCACTATTTTACCATCATCAACATCCATATAAACACTCAGACACATGGAGCTTCGATAGTGAAGATAGTGAATAAAGTGGCTGGATTTGTGTTGGAGACGTCTGGTTCCATTCACAGCAGGGGATGCTCCGACCACAGTAGTCCGTGTGGAGGGCAGCGCACCTTCTTTGCAGTCGTGTTTATTATCATGGAGGATGAATCCACTCCGGCATTGACAGGTGTAACTCCCAAACGTGTTCACACACTCCTGCTGACAGCCACCATTCTCCTTAGAGCATTCATCCTTATCTGAAACAGCAAATTAATATTAATAATAATAACAACAGGTCAATGCTCACCGGGAAACACATTCTGACCTGATTTACCTGGGGATGAGAGAGAGAGAGAGAGAGAGACAGAGAGACAGAGAGGGGAGAGGGAAAGAGGGTGAGAAAAAGAAGGAGAGGAAGAGAGCGAGAGTGAAAGAGGGGAGTGAAAAAGAAGGGGAGAGAGAGACAGACAGGAAGAGTGAGAGAGGGAAAGGAAGAGAGAGGGAGAGTTTTCTTGGTGATAAAATGAAATGTCAGTCTGAGGTGAGTGTGTGATGGTTTCAGGTTATTGATTATTACTACTTCCATTATTTGTAGCTGTATTAGCCTCGTGGATTCAGTACATTAGGTCTAAAATTTCACCTGAACGCAGAGCATTTAGGAACCGAGCCAGCCAGCCACACTCAACCAGGCACTCAGACCCAAACTGAGCACGTCTACCTGTGACCCACTAACTCCCTGACAAAATGGTCTCTGTTTGTCACATTCAGTACTGGAGAAACCGTATGAAGGGATGTTATTCTACTGTTACTTGTAGATTACAATTGTGGCTTGAGATGCCTTGTAATGCATGGCCGCCAGAACCATGATATCAGAGGAGAGATGTGCCCCCCCCCACACTTTTAAAAATCATTAGCTTATCCACCCAGCGTTTTGTATGAGTGAAACACGCGAGACACTTTTACAGCAAAAAATGTGTGCGATTAATTTAGATTAATTATTCAGTGAGCTTCTAATTAATTAGATTCCCCACCAGAGAAGAAGTGGGCCTTGAAGCCCCTCTTGGAGACGGTGTTGTCAGACTTGAACTCCACCCTCATATTGTTGGAGAGGGAGGTGATGGGGTCCAACCGGGTAGGACCGCAGAACTTCCCATGGAGTCTGGACTCAGCAGAGAGACCACTGCGCACCTCCACATAATCATACTTACACACCTGAAACACACACACACACCATAATCGTACTGACACACCTGAAACACACCACATAGTCATACTTACACATCTGAAAAAATTTAAAGTCTTACCACTGAGTGGCCGTGAATGCACTGGCTCTTACCAAGTCATTTATGTACATGTAGCAGCATTCACTGTTCACTGGCTGCTTAATTTTTAATTAAACCACAACAAACTTGTCTTTTTTACTACTGACCTTATCTGTATTGTCTTGAAGTCTGTTTATGAGTCTGCTCTGTGTTTCCTTGCATTTTGTTGCTTTGTGGCCGCTATATCCATGACGTCACTGACTCTCTCTCTGACATACATTTTGAAGGTCACTCGACCGTCCACACTCTCTCCCCGTACATTACAGAGCTGATTTCTGACCACAGAAAACGCTCAATACTCTGCCCCAGATGAACCGATGAAAAAGTTGTATACATGCACACTAACAAATATTAATGGAGATTTTGATGCTGGAAACATCCAAATATTGTAAAAACTGTAGGAGGAGAAGAGGCACCAAATTCCAGCTATAAAAAGAAGAATAATAAAAAGAAAACTTAAGAACAACAGTAGTGTGATTGCTGACACAGTACACACCAGCCGGTGTAGCTTTGATGTGTGTCAGGTGGTTCAATAGTTGTGTAAAATGTAAAGATTTATTTGTGTGTGTTCCTTGGTTGTGTGTTGTGCTCTTGAGTCTCCTGCACGGTGCTCCGTCCGTCAGTTGGTGCATCAGCTGTTGGGACACAGCCCGAGTTTAGTGTGAACAATGTCTTGTCTTGTCTCGTTTAGAGTTGTATTGGTGCTCTTGTGTTCTGTCCTGTTTGCACTTGTGTTTTTGTTCTGTTCTGCACCATGGTCCTGGAGGAACGTTGTTTCTTTTTTTATTATGTACTGTGTGTACATGGTAGAAATAACAATAAAAACCTATTTGACTTGACTTGACTTACTGATGGACTGTCAGATGTATAGAAGTATAAATATAAAACTCTGAGTGTAAAGACAGCGGCGTAACAACTGTAATCCTGAATCTCCATTAACCTGCAGTGTTGAGCAGCAGTTAGAAGTGTTAGAATGTTCAGTGTTCAATGTTCCAGATCACACCGGTGGAAATGGAAAGAAATCAGGTGGTGCAACCATGTGATGGTATGTGCTGACGGACTTTAATGCCTGAACTATACATAGACTCACAGTGCTGATACACACTCACGTCATTGCCCTCCATGTCGAAGCTGTCGAACAACAGGGTGATCCGGTGGTGTGCGGGGGCCACAAGCTGCCACACACAGTTTTTATTGGGAGGGTACTCACGAGGCCAGCCAGGGCTGCTGAAGGAGCCGTTCAGCTTGGTGATGAAACCTCCACACGCAGCTGCTGAGATCAAACAGAGCGGATGTTAACACACTGAGTGGACATTAAAGCTACAGCACCCCTCATTTCTTTATAATTTGCTTTGAAGCACCTTGTTGGTGAAAATCACTATTTTCTCTCTGTCAAACTGTCTTATCTTTGGCGTATTGAGTAGATCTTCACCTGTTTCATCACTGGTTCGGGACCAAAGTTAGATATGCTTTGTTCTGCTTGAATGATTCATATGTAGGTCACTCTTTGTCTCAACAAAAACATTTCTCTAAAACTGGTCAGGTTCAGGGATTGAACTGAAAATGAAAGTCTTTGAAAGTCCTTCAGGAAGCCTGGAGAACTGTTCCTCAAGACTACATTAAAATTACAAGAAAGTCTGGATCTTTGGAAGCAAAATATGAAGGGCTGGATCAAGCTGCAATCAAATCTTCTTAGCAATGTTCCAACATTAGTACCTGACCTCGCTAATGCTCTCAGGGCAGCAATCAAATCCTGTTATTAAATATTGGACACCTGAGTTTATTTATGAAAGTGTGATGTGTGTGTTTGGATTGGTGATATGTGTGAAGTGCATGAGTGATAGGTGTGTGTGTGTGCTTACATTCAGACTCACCCTCGCAGCTGCGGCGGTCGGACGCCAGTTCAAAGCCTGGCTCACACGCACAGCGATAACTGCCCAGAGTGTTTATACACTTCTGCACACACTCACCCTTATCAGGCCTGGAACACTCATCAATCTCTACACAGGGAGAGGGGGGGGGAGAGAGAAAGAGGGAGAGAGAGAAAGAGAGAGAGAGACAGACAGAGAAAGAGACAGAGAAAGAGAACAGAGCGAGAGAGGGAAAGAGAAAGAGAGAGTGGGAAATCAGCTTGACCCTTCACTTAAAAGCAGACTGTTTATGTAAATGAGCAGGTATTCAGTCATGGGATCCTCAGATTACAGTTGAGTCTCTGATGTGTTTCAGCACTGATAGTTCAATAAACCCACCCATCGCAAATGTTCCTGATCAGACAAGTTTGTATCTAAAGCTTGCTCTTTAGCTGTAGAACTGGAGTCCGGGGCATCGTCATGGAGACATAGTGATCATACCCCTCCAACAAATGGAAACTACAGCCCCATTAACCAACCATACCCCACCAAATCCCCGCTGAAAAACCAACCCTCATCAACAAATCGAATCTATCATTGTCAAACCATGCCAACCCCGGAAACCAACCCACCCCACTGACCAATCACCCCCATCAACAAACCAACTCCCACGCCCTAAACTACCCCAACCCCATCGACAAAGCAGCCCCACCTCCCCATCGACAAACTGATACTATAGCATTACTGATAAACCAACCCCCAAATCTCCCACCCCAACCTCATCAACATGCCTAACCCCCCCTCAACAAAATGAAACTACAGTCCCATCAAAAAAACATCTCCACCCCCCAAACTCCCCCACCCCGTCAACAAACCAATCCTCTAATCCACAAATTGAAACTACAGCCCTGTAGATAAACCAATGCCTTCCCCACATAACTCAACACAACTTGGCTATTCGACTACATTTGGAGAAGGGGTTAGGGGGGGTGAAGGGTGGGGGGCATGGCAGTTTAAGATTGTAGACCCTCTGACCAGACTGTGGGTCTAACTCCTCTTACCTTTGAAAAAATTGGCTGAAAATCCCCCCTTGTTCACGGAGCCATCGGAGACAAACTTCATCCACAGCCGGTTGGAGCTGCTTTTGATGTCGCTGGGTTTCTCGTATCCGCAGAAGCGGCCGATCAGGGGACTGCTTTCCGAATCTCCGTCCCGCACCTCCAGATAGTCGTACGCACAGGTGTCATGCCGCTCAATCTGAGGGGGCAAAAGGTCACTTTTATGTGTTTAGTCTTCCACGTTCTGCAGTTTGACTTTAAATAAGAAGCAGCTTCCTGTGATGCTCAGGTTTTTATTAAATCGCAAACTGGGGCCATGCAATATATCATCTATTAACTTATATCACAATACCAGTTACTACAATACTGATATCATGGAAGGCTGCAATATGCAAATGAACCTCTTACCAGTCACAGTGTTTCTTACAGGGTGACCAATCACAGCTCTAGGTGAGTTACTGGGTGCTCTGATAAATTGAGGTCTTCATGAAATTCAACAAAATTTAAATGATTTTGTCCAGTGTGTAACCATTAAAGGTTCACTAAGGTGTTTTTTAAAAAAAAGCCCATATTCTGTATTTTTCGTCTATTCCATTTTTTGCAAAATTGTATTTTACAGTTCATCATAGTTCATTCTTACACAATCATTTTCCAACCTTTCTTTAACTATTTCTGTTGTTTCTGTACCTTTAAGACTGAAATATGTAAATTACCTCTTTTCTGACTGGCTGCCCTGTATTGCAGCTTGTTCAAAAGGTGGCACAGAGCTGAAACATGATTCAAGAGGACCAGGCTGGTGATAAGTATACTGGTGGTACTGAATGCTGAGTGGCTGGAACACCAATATCTAGGCACCCTGTATCATTAGGCACATTTCTTTCATTTAATCTACTCAAAATGACAAAGCTTAGACAGTTTGATAGGCATTTTCTGTATCAAGTTGATTCAAAGCAAAATGTAAGAAAATGAAAGGCGCTGTATAAAGGCACAGTATAAGACACAGCCTGTTTAATACTAAGGGAAAAAGACTGTTCTAAAGGCAGTGAATGTGTTGGTATTCTATTCTATTACTTTTTTTGCACACTGTATATTTCCTGTTTGTAACATTTGTTTATTTGTTTATTAACTTTAATTTAATATACACTATTTGATAACTTTATTGCACAGTCCTACAGGTCGACTCAGGGGCCACATTACATTACATGTTGTACTTGTATAACTATCCATGCATCTCATAAATGAAGAATTGTGAATCTTGATGAGAAGTTCCAGTTCTGGCCAGCAGGTGGCGACACTTATTCGCCCAAATGTTGGTGTTTTATGATGTCACATTTCATCGTGTCACAGCCAGGTCACCCAGTATGGCCTCAGAGGTCAAAGCATTGTGTCCTTTACCTCAAACGACTGGAAGCGAAGCCCCACGTTAAAGCCCTGAGCCACCGCCATCTTCCACACACATACTTTGTTGGGACGGTAGTCGTCAGGGTAGTTTGGCGACTGAATCTGACCGTTGTCCTTCCGCACGTCTCCTCCACAAATCGCTGAGGACAGATCAGCAGCGTCAGACTGCGCCGAGCGTATCATTTTATCACACATTTTCACACTGTTCTCAATGGCAACCCAATTAAATGATAACATTACAGAGGACACTGTTAATTGACGAACACTTTCTGCCCATGGCTGCTCCAATTAAAGGTCACAGATACTGGTCTGCACCAGATATCATTCAGGCTTATGTTCCTACACAGTCAACACTGAGGTTTTTAACATTTGCATGTTACTCACTTAACATCTAAAAAAAACCACTCCATATTCTTAGCATACAAATAAATGTACAGTATGTTCACTATTTATTAGCTAGAAAATGTCATTTTTTTGTCATTTTTCATCACTATTAACCTACAAAAAGCCACCTAATATAATTATAACGTGGCTCACCAGACAAGTGTTAGATATTAATGAGCTATTAAGTGATGAGTTAACAAGTACATTTAAAGTTGAAAGGACAGTCTAGAATTTGACTCTGCATCACCACACAACCAGTTAATAGGATGTGAGACATGCACAGTTACAGATTCCTTCATCTTATAAAAGGTATTATTTGGCATATTTTGTTCACTTGACAACTTTGCAACTTTTTTATTATGAAATAAATGAATAAGTGGTTAAAACTTGTCGTGTGCAAAAACTTTTGACTTGTAGGCTATTTGTTCGCAAAGGAACATCGTCTGGCTCTGCCATCAAGGAGAATCCAGTCCAGACTGGTCTCATTTGTGGTTCCCCGCTGGTGGAATGAGCTGCCAAAGGCGATCAGTGCAGCAGAATTTCTATATTCAAAAACCTCCTGAAGAATCATCTGTCCAGAGAGCATCTCCTATCCTGATGATATGTCCTAAATCACACTGCACTTTGAACTGACTCACTTCTGCTTACACAGCACCCCACTGAAAGGTTTTAGCACTTAGAACTCTCTTCTGGTTTTCCCACAGTTTTGAAGCTCGTAATTTATTGAAAATTTCTGACAAACCAAACCCAACCCTACCCCCGTCGCCAAACAAGCCCCCCAATGACAAACTGACCCACAGTTTATTGACGCTCTTTGTCCCAAAACCACGTGCAAGGAGTTTTACTTCCTGAACTGCTACGGCTCAAGTATGGATCGGGTACGGCTCGGGTACAAGTCAGTACAGCTAGTGTTTGGCTTGGGTTGGTACAGCTTGGTTACGGGTTGGATTTGGCTTGGGTATGGAGCAGTAGGGCTCGGGTACAGCTCAGGTATGGGCCAGTATGGCTCGGGTACGTATTGGTACTGTTCATGTACAGCCTGGGTTTGGCTTGTGTACAGGTTGGGTACGGCTATGGTACAGTTAGGGTATGGCTCGGGTACGGCATGGGTATGGCACAGGTACGGCTCAGGTACGATTCGGTTAGTCAGGGTACGGATTGGGTACAGGTTGGGTATGACTCAGGTATGGTTTGGGTAAGGATTAGGTACGGACTGGGCATAGGTCACTTTTTTAGTAATGGAAAAACAATTATTCGTGGCACAGCGCAGTTCCTTGTGCCAGTAGAAAAGTACCAAAAGATGTGAACCCTTGTGGCAGGAAGATCCGAGTGTGAACAGGGATTGTGTGTTCATACCTTCATACACAGCGGAGAACCCTTTCCCCACCCAGTTGCTGCTGCTGCGGAACTCCACCCACAACCGGCTGTCCGTGGAGACAATGGGCTCTGGGAGCTGGTCGCCACAGAAACGGCCTGCAGACAAAATACGAACATAACGACCTCAGAGTGATGATTGGACACGAGAAACGTTAATTTAACATTACGCATACAACACAATTTGTGGTGCAATTTGCTCCTTTCATGATTTTACTGAACGGCCCAGAGGAGGATTTTGCTGCTCACAAATAAATCAGAATTAAACCATCCTCTTATTTGGAGATTATTGAAGTCTGACTTGTTTCTCCTAAACCCCCCATTAGGAGAAATAAGGAGCAAAAGAAAAAAAAAAATCAACTTAATGCAGAAGTTCTTCTGCTGTTCTCATCAGTTTCTCAGTTTTCTTCTCTTTAACAACCTTATGGATCTCAAAACTGTCTGACTTTGGTAGTTGATTTTGATCACAGAGACAAATTTCAGATTGTTCAGACTCCTTTATGGGGAAAAAAACTTGATTTTTCTTTTAAATCTTGTGGTTTATCTGTAGATCTGATTATCTAAGACAAATAAACATCAGAGCAGTGAGAGAAAAGAAAGAGCATTTTAAGATCTTAAATTGGGATCAGGCTGAGATTTGAGGAGCTGAATTTAAGCTCTTTCTCATGAGCTGTATTTAAGAAGTGGGAGAAAACGGTCAGAATCTCATACTGATGTAAAATTGAGTTCAGTTCTGTTTAGGTGAAACAGACTGGATAGAAAGGAGTCTTATTCTGAAATGTTCTTTTCTTCTGGGTGGAGCTTTCACGGTGAGAGAAGAGACTGTGGGGGTGAATACAGAAACCTTTTAAAGGAGCTTTCCTCCAGAACCCGTCTCGGACCTCCACATGGTCATACCAGCACAGGTGGCTCCGGTACAGGTCCATAGAGGTGAAGTTCAGGACAATCTAACACACAGAAATCAGAACACAAATATTAGAATTAATCCATTAATACCATTAAAACATAGAGTGTTTTTATAAAAACAAATATTACGATTAATCTATTAATATTATTAATACTGTGAAGAGTGATGTTCTGTGTTGTGTGTTTATTTGAGCAGTGAGTGTTTTATTAACACTACTATACCATTAATAAATCCATAAATATCATTCATACAGTTAAGAGTGTTTAATTAACACTAACATTAGAATAAATCCATTAATATCATTAATACAGTTTTTATTAAAACTAATTTTAGAAAAAAACATTAATACAATTATTACAGTTTTTATTAACACTAAGATTAGAAAAAAAAACATTAATATCATAACAGTTTTTATTAACACTAAGATTAGCATAAATCCATTAATTACTTTAATACAGTAAAGAGTGTTTTATTAACAGTAATATTAGACTACATCAAGAATACATCAAGAACTTCAGTTTCAAAGTTTCTGAATCATTAAATGTTTTTAATATCATCTGGCACTAGACCCTTGATCTAAACTCCACACACTGGTGGATAAAGTTAGGCTGCTCTCCACAGTGTATGGCCGTGGTTGTATATGCGTGTGTGTGTTTTTACTTTCTCCCCCGGGGTGACGGAGATGCTCCAGATGCAGTGTGAATAGGCTCCATAGCCGTTGGGGAATCCAGGAGAAGAGAAGTTTCCAGAACTTTCCTGCAGACTCTCACCGCACCCTGAACACAGAACACAACAACAACGACAAAATCACACACACCTCTGCACCTGAGCAGCAACCCTGAGACCTCCTCACATACATCTACTGCACTTCAGACCAGTTTTAAACATCACAATAAACACAATAAACATG
Organism: Alestes dentex; assembly: GCA_037576975.1. Classification (NCBI taxonomy): domain Eukaryota; kingdom Metazoa; phylum Chordata; class Actinopteri; order Characiformes; family Alestidae; genus Alestes; species Alestes dentex. The sequence continues at coordinate 11,676 of JBBIGA010059550.1, forward strand.
TTTAAAGTGGTTTATTCAACTGAAGCCCTTATGCAGCACATAAAATTTCTCATAACCGAATTATCGCTGGGTCTTCTTATTAGAGATAAGAAACACAGTGTATCATATTCTGGGGCACAATATTAAATCGATATAGCAGTGTCCAGTATCTATATGTATGTATTTAATATTACTGAATATTTTCTTAATGCATTTACTATTTTATATTTCATACCGGTGGTGCTGAATGCTTAGTGGTTGGAACACCTTTATCTAGGCTCCTTGTATCTCTTTACAACCTGTTACAGTAAAACATTTCTGCCCATTTCTTTTCTTTTATTTAATCTACTCAGTATTTCAACGACAAGACAGTTTGACAGAAAGAAAACAGTAGTTTTGCACCAACAAGGAGATTCAAAGCAAAATATGAAGAATTGAGTTGGGGGGGCTCAAGAGTTTGTACAGTACTATGCCATTTGGTTCCTGATAGTGTGTGGAGCAGTGGAAGCAGAAGAGCAGAGACACTTACGGGGACACTTGTAAAGTATCTTTGCCTGAGCAATGTCTCCTTTACTCAGCCTCGTCCGCTGACCAATCGGAGGCCGTGCTCCGTTCACTTCATAACGGGGCAGAATGGTGTCCAGGAAAATCCCTCTAAAATCAGAAAACAGCTCTTATACTGAGGGCCAACACCCACACACACACACACACCATCTCGAGACACACACACCATCATAACAACACACACACATACACACACCATCACAACACACACACATGCCATCACAACACACACACACACACACACACTCAGATGCTGGGTGTTAGATCAGATAAACACTGGTGTGTGAAAATCCCCCCCAAC
>JBBIGA010059561.1:0-12519 GCA_037576975.1 Alestes dentex
GTAGTGGAACAGGATCACTAACTGTGTACCAACCCGACCATCACAACTGATGGTCCCAAACACATTAAGAAGGCAAGCAATTCCACTAATGAACTCTTGACGAAGAACACCTAATCAAATACTATTCCAGGTCGAAACTTCATGAATCTGATTGAAAAAATGCAGAGTGTGCAAAGCTGTCATCAGAGCAGTAGGTGATGTTTTCAATATTAATCTTTGATGTGGCCAGTACTAAAAACAAAGGAAATGGTTGAATGCAAAGGTATGTCCAAACTTTTGACTGGTAGTGCAGGTGCCAAAATGAAGAGAAACCACTCTGCATTTGCTCAGTAAATCCAGATGCGGTGGAAGAGGCAGACTTACTGTTTATTGGCATCAAAGCATGTGAATATTGTTCAACATCACGGAATGTTAAAGGGTGGTCATTCTATAACCTGAGTATAACTTTTTGGGCACTGACAATTTGCATCGATTTCCAAAATTACAAAAATAGAAACCTGTGTATATTATAAACCTGGTATTCTAAAGGGTTAGATGCAACAAGCCAGACAATTCAATGAAACAGCCATAAATGACAGGTTGAAAAATGCAAATTACAGAACTAAAGCTTGCAGATTACAGACAGAGTGCATTTTTAGTTCCTAGAAATCATTAAGGCTTAAGAAGTAAATGATGCGGAATTTGCCCCGACTATTACATGTGTGTATAACCCGGAATCTGTGGTGTGTGTTTTTTTTCCAGTGAGGAGCAGTTATCACTCTTGTCTAGAGTGGCAGGCCTGAACTGGGTCAGATCCGGCCCAGAACATTTCCACCACCGGCCTGATTACACACTCTTACACAGGAAACACACTACAGCCCCCAACAAACACACACTTCCTCTCCTATGCACACACACACATACACACATACACACACACACACACACACACACACACACACACACACACACACACACACCAATACACACACACACACACATACACACACACACACACGCACACACAGACATTCCTTTCAGTGACTTTAGATGATGTCACTGCTTTATGGCTATGTGGCTCTGTGCTGGTCATAACTGTGTATTTGTGCGTGTGTGTGTGTGTGTGTGTGTGTGTGTGTGTGTCTGAAGCACTGATGCTAACAACCTATTAACAAAGTATATTATGTCTTCATCATAATTTGTTCAAAATAGTTTTATATTTATAATAAAATTTCGAATTGTATATTATCGAAACTAAACTCTTCAAAGTTTGCGATATGACTCATAATTATTGAACTCACCTCCATAGACAAAAGAGCAAAGTGACTTTAAATGTGCCACAATCAAGTGCCCTAGTCAACTGTAAGTGCTAGCAAAAAGTTACATTGGTGGCATCTCTCCAATTTAAAACTGCCTTCAAAAGCAACATCAGCTCAAGAGCTGTGCATTGGGAGTTGAACAGCTCCACATGAGACTAAGATCAATATGCATATGCCAAGCATCGGCTGAAATGGTATAAAGTGTGTCACCAGTGTCCTCTGAAGCAGTGGAAATGTTCTCTGGAATGACTAATGATGTTTCACTACCCGCAGTCTGATGGATGCCAGGAGAATGCTGCCTACCAGATGGTGCCAACTGTAAAGTTTGGTGGAGGAGTGATAATGGTCTGGGCCATTTTTCAGGGTTTGGGCTTGGCCTCTTAGCTCTAGTGAAGGGTCATGTTAATGCGACAGTGTACAAAGACAGTTTAGACAACTATACGCCTCCAACTTTGTGGAAACAGTTTGGAGAAGGTCCTTCCCTGGTCCAGCATGACTGTGCCACTCTGCACAGTCCTTCTCATTACTGTGTCTGTTGGCAGTTTGTTTTGAGATCAAGACCCTTTCAGAGCTCCACCAGTCTTTACATGCAGAAGCTGAGCTTCCAGGAGGGATAACATCTGGAAAAGCCTGCAGTCCAATAAATGTTGAGATGGTTTTCATATGCAAAAACTCTCAGGACACACTCCCAGTGAAGCCCAAAATGTTCAGTAAGCACTGACCTTCTCTCCACTAAAACAGCATGTATTTGAATCTGCCATAACTGACTTTAAAAAGGTTCTATGGGATTTGCTTCCACTGGTTCCAGTAAAATATATTAATATATATGCAGTATGCGTCCATTGAACGCAGCTGGAGTTAAATAAAAAAAACCTGGCCCAGAGTGCAGTAATATAAAGTAGATATTTCATCCACTGGACTTACTGAAAATACTGAATTGCTGTGTAAAGTGCAATCCAGATGCATTGTTAACCATTCAAATGCTGTTCTGATGAAATTCCAGGGAAAATTGTATTCATGTGTAGTTGCTGGTATCTGCATTCTGTATTCATGTGTAGTCGCTGGTATTTGTATTTCACAGAAGATGGCAAAAGCATGTTTAACTTGTACATTAAAATAAACAGGTAGTCCATTTGCTCTGTTTTAAAAGAAAAGACTTGAAAAACTGCTTTAATATTTGAGACGCAATCATTTGAAAGCATATACGTTTGTATGTGTGTGTGTGCGTGTGTATGTTGTCTGTGGATCTCCCCTTGTTAGCTCTCTCCAGTAGTGCAGCCAGATCTTTACACTCCTCTCTCAAGCTGCACTACTTCATTAGCCCTTCTTCCTCTCACTCATCAAATTGACACACAGAGAAAAGTCAGTCATTTGCTCAGACAGAGGCTGACCCAGTGCACCGGGACACACACTACCACACACACACAGGCCCATTACAGTGAGAAATGACCTACACACACACATGCACACACGAACACACACACACACACACACACACAATCTTTTATACAGAAGGCAGGTCACATCTAGGTCATGCTGAAGACTGTGATTATCTGAGTGTGGACTGGGCTTACATGGACTTGCATCAAAGACTATTGTTGAATATGCCATGTTCAAGTGCTTTAGAGGTGTGTTTCTGTGTGTGTGTGTGTGTATGTGTGTGTATGTGTGTGTGTGTGTGTGTGTGTGAGACCAAACAGGTCACAGGCCCTTTGTTTCAGTCCTGTTTTCCCCGTATCCGCATCAGCTTATGCTCACCATTTCCTCTTGGGGAATCCCAGACTCCGTCTTAACTCAAGAGCTTATCCGTTGCATTAGAAGAGTGAGGGATCCTTTTCCAACCTGAAAATAGCAGGGAAAGTGGTTTATAAGCCAGAGGAATAAGGGGCATGACAATACTTAATAATTCAGAACTGCTGCTAATGCAACATCATTGGACAGATTAAGACACTTGGAGGAATATATTAATCCTCATAAGGGACTGAAATAAGAGTCTCCTGCTAACAGGACCACTTGGACTACTGGGAAAAAACACATATGCCCCGATAAAAGCGAGCATTGTTAACGACATGCTAGTCAGACAACAATAGTGATATGAGTAACAACATCCATTATGGATCTACTGTCTCAAACAGCAACCTTTCAGGTCTGTGTTCATGGTCTGATATAATTATAGACTGTATGTTGCTGAAATCAAGTCATTCTTTACTCCTCGTGATTGTTTGAGCAGCCATGCTGATGGGACAAAACAATTGAAGAACCGCTCTGACTTTACGAGTAGGAACTCCTAGTTGAAGCTTTTTCTTCCATTTTTTTCTAGTCATCATAAAAGCTTCTCAATCATAACTTGAGAATTATGTGGCCTTCCTGCTGAAAATAGTCTTCCTTGCGTGTCCTGCCAGAGGCCACTTATGGAATGCCGGTGCACACTTCCGAGTCATGAAGGGAATTTGGCGAGGCCTTGTTAACAATGATATTCTTTGACTTTTCCTTGTCATAGGTCGGAAATTCAGAATTACGTTCCTGAAATTCAGATTACCAGTCCAGATATTTGAAGGTACGTTCCCTAACTTTGGAATTACATTTGGAATTAGGTTACCTTTCAGCATTCCTGTTGAAAAAGTCTTCCTGCAAGCAGAATGAAGGTGGCCAGGTCTGAGTCATGAGGGGAAGGGAATAAGGCCGTGTTAACGAGGGTATTGAGACGCAGGGGGTGGCATTATCGCACTGACCAGCAGCGCACTTACACTGCCATTCTTTCCATCTGTAAAGTGATGTCCTTCCAGGAAGCTTTCCAGAACCTGTGAGCATTACGACACAAGGGTAAAAATACGAGCGCTTCCTGTTGTGCTGAGTGGGGATGTGTGTGAGCTTCCTGCGATTTCCCTGGTGGAGCAAACTTCACTTCACCACAGCTGCCCTCTCAGCAAAGCCCAGATAAACCCACAGACCCACTTCATGTCCACATCTTCAAAGAAAACCTTCACTATAGCCTTCATGCGTTCACCGTTAACCTCTCTCTCCCTCTCTCTCTCTCTCTCTCTCCCTCTCCCTTGCTCGCTCTGGGTGGTTTAAGCAGCTGTAATGATGCTGATTGCTGTGATTAGTCCAGTCTCCCTCGGGCCTCCTCTCCACTTCAGGCCTACACGGGAAGTCACGCTGGCCACTGGCGATCCGTCTTCCTGTTCCTTCTGTCTGCACTCGCTCACACACAGCTGCTCCCGGCCCTAACACACACTTCCTCATACCCCCGCCACCACCCCTCCGCTGGAAGAGACATGAATGAGCTAGGAATCATGAATTGTGAATCTTAACCTACTACATGTTCCTCCAAAGCCTGCACAGGCTCAGCCTTCAGTGATTCCTTCACTGCTCCTGTTTATAGACTGCAGACTGCAGTGATCACTGGAATTCTGCTCAGAAATTGGAAGTCATCAGGAACCCCGCCTTTTGAGGAATGGACCGCTGCGTTGGGAAAGGTTGCTGTATATGAAAGAATGTCACACAGGATGGTTCATAAAGGGCAAAAATGGATGCATAAGTGGGACAGATACATTTCAACTATAGTTACTTAGAAAACAAGAATGAGGCGGAAGTACACTGTTGGTGCTTGTTTTAGGTTAGAATGCCTGTATCAAAGCCATATGGGATGCTGTATCAGTCCCTCTCTGATTCTGTGGTTGGGAGAGTGGTGTGTTTCTAAATCTCAGATTTTTGTAATTGCATATGTAAAATTGTAATAAAAATCTCGATAATAAAAAATACAAGTAAAAATGTTCCTGTACATACCCTGACCCCCTTTTTTAACAAACTGCTTATTTGTATCCGTCTCAGAGCTCAAATAAACTCAGTGGTGAACTATGACTACAAGCCAGGCCATCAGTTCAGGGCATAAATATCAAAACTTGTTCAAAAAATGTGAAAACTTTTGTATGGTAATGATAATGACCATTTCTGCTAGCATTCCCACTGGATTTGAGTAGGATATGAGCACTACAGTAACAGCATTTAACACGAACATTATTCCTTTGCAATAAAAATGTATATTTGTGTTTTTTTATTTTGTTATTTTATATATTTTTTTATGTGATTCTTTGAGTTCCCATAAACCAGAGAAGGCCTAGAACTCTGGAAGTCAGGGTTGTGTTTTGAATCTGAACCTGATCTTGACTTGATCAGAGCCCCACCATCAAGTTTTGAGTCTGAAACTAACCCAAGAAGCACAAATTCTTCCGGAAACAGACCCAAGTCAGCTCTGTACCTAACAGGGTAGCACCAGTTATCATACAGAGACAATAATAGCTATTATTAGACCACAGATACTATAAAGCATTAAACAATATAAAATAATTCTATAAAAAAATAATCGAGCTTCTAAAATTGAGGTTTTGCACCCCGATGCCACTGAGCAACGCAACTGTCAGTCTGACAATCCTAAGAGTCATTTGTCAGAAAATATCACGTACAGGCAATGCTTAGGATAAAGCCTGGGATGGTTTACAATCTCAAAAAAAGCAAAAGGGTTCATTAGTAACACTAAAGCTTAGTCTTTACATTTAAACTCTGTTTGCCTTTTTAGCTGCAATCTTTTTATTCAGTGGCATTTATAAATTGTTCAGTAACTGTACTGAAAACAATCTGTAATCTGTAAATTGTGTGTGTGTGTGTGTGTGTGTGTGCTTGTTTACTATATTGCTGGCTTTATCAGTGCATCAAGCGGTCAGCTCTTTGATTTACGCCGCATGTGTACATTCAGTCTGAAAATAGAGCAGAATCAGTGGGCATTAGAGAGCAGCCTGACAACAGATGATAGTGCCTTACTGATAGTGCTGAAGTGCCTTTTATTTTGCCTTAGCAAGATGCTGATCAGTACCCACACACTGTATGTTTGTGAATAGTTGATGTGATAGTGACACTGAGACTGGGGATGAGAACATTTTTATTTTCAAATAAATAAATGTTCTTTTTTTAAAAAAAAAACCAAAACATATTTCCATGTAATCCCACGTAATTAATGTAACAATGCCCTAATTTACAAAATATTTTATTTGTTCAACAAAATACTATGTTATTGAGAAATACCGAGAGAACGACAGACAGACAGAGAAAGAGAGACATACACCGATAGGAATAAAGAGAAAGAGTGAGAGAGAAAGACGGACAGACCGGCAGGCAGAGAAAGTGACACACCACCAGGACTAAAGACAAAGAGAGAGACAGGCGGACAGACAGAGAGACAGACACACAGAGAGGAGAGAGACACACAGAAAAACTGTCAGAGAGAAAGAGAGCAAAAGAGAGAGAAAGACAAAGTCACACAGAGAAAGAGAGGGGGGAAAGAGTGTGTATGAGAGAGAAACAGAAGGACAGACAGAAAAAGAAAGAGAGAGGGAGAGATACTGAGAGTGTAAGAGAGACTAAGGAAGAGCGAGGGAGATAGAAAGAGAGAGAGAAAGAGATGGAGACAGAGCTCTCTGAATGGCGGCAGTGAGAGATGAATGGAAGCTCAGTAGCAGTGAGGAAGTGACTACAGCTCCGAGGAATTTCGGATTTAATTGATTTGAGGATCACATGACGATGAAGAGCGGGACAGCTCCGAGATGAAGGGCGATCAGTGACCTCGTGGGGGGTTAAGGGTCACGGACCTCCAGGCTACTGTGGCCCCTCACACACACAAAAGCGAGGGTTCAGCGGAGGGCTTAGAGTGTGTGTTTGGAAAGACACACAAGTCAGGCTAACATTTGGCTCCGGGGTGTGTACACGGCGTTTTGAGTTTGAGCTGCAGTGTTGATCTGAGCAGGTTTTGTGTGTCTGGCCTCGCGTTTCTGTTTGTTTGCCTAAAGCTTCTGGTTATTTTATTGTTGTTTGTTTATTATTATTTCTTTTATTCATCGTTTGCATACTTCTCTGAGGCCATTTTCTTACTATTAGGATATGGGTGAACTTGATCTTATTCTTCATGACCCTTTCACTTTGTCTTAAAGTCATGGTTCAGTCAAATGTGCAGATTATTCCCCTTATCCCAAATGTAGTCAACAATCCAAAGACACATTTGGTGTCTTAAGATTTACTTTGGAGCTACAAGGTTAATAACAGAACAATAACAGTACAATGCATAGCTAAGAACAGTAATCAGTAATATTTTATCCTGGTTGCAGAACTACCACTTCAAATGTAATCAGTATTTGTGAGAAACAGTACCTTTATCCTCAGTAATGACATTTTTCTGATGTCACACTGCCAGCTCTTTTGTATGCACAGTTCAAATGTATATATAATCATGAACATGCGACTCCATCTTTCATTTTTGACCGGACAGAGAGAGCACTATTGTTTGTTGCTTTCTGACAAGTGTGTGTGTGTGTGTGTGTGTGTGTGAGTGTGTGTGGCTGTGGGTGTATGCTGGTGACACGGGTCATTGGAAGCTGTCCGCATCTGTCATTGTCTCTGCCCCCGAGAGAGCTCAGCCTGTCTGGACAGACAGAGCGGCTCGTCGTGTCTGGCAGGTTTCACATACAGGTGAACCCAGATGACCCCAGTAACACAACCACGCCAACTCCCCGTCTCTCATTCTTCTTCTTCTTCTTCTTCTTCTTCTTCTTATTATTATTATTATTATTATTATTATTATGATTAGTGGGAAGTGTAGTAAAAGTAGCAGTAATAATAGTATGACAGAAAATGTGTTGAACAGTTATTGTGGGCAGGTGGACCAAAATGATGGTGTAGTAAAGCTAGGCTTGTCTCGTTGACTTTGGTATTCATTATGCTTGGACCGGAAATGAATTTCCATTCCAGTTTCCTTCCTTTCGATACTCACTGTGTTGCTGTAGCTCTACTCATTCATGTGAAGACAATGTCCACATTCACTGCATCACTTTGCTCTGTGTAAGCCTAGGATATTAATACACATTGTACAGAGTATACGTGTGTATACTGTGTGTGTGTGTGTGTGTGTGTGTGTGTGTGTGTGTGTGTGTGTATCTTGCTGAGGTGTGTGTGTGCTGTGTCACTACTCATGACACACTCAAAGTCTCACAGATAAAACAATCAGCAGGGGTTGATTTTCCAACACCTCTCTCTCTGTGTCTCTCACTCTCGCTCTCTCGCTTTGTGGCCAGGCATCCAGCAGATTTCTTTTGTTCATTTGCATGTCAACTCTCTCGGACAAAACCCAGAGTGAGTGTTTAATCATTAACACTTACAACCCAAACAACCACACAAGCCCCTCTCTTTCTGTCACACTGAGACACCGCCAGCTATCTCACTACTCTCTGGGATGCGCATGTGTACACACACACACACACACACACACACACACACACACACACACACATACATATATATACACACACACAATGGCAATTACAACCATTATATCCTTTAAACCAGTTCCTGGTATTCTCTGGCCCCCAGCACACATGGAACAGCTAATGTAGAGCTTGATAATTGCAGTGAGGGCAAACAAGTATTTGTTGTTAATATGTAATTGATTTTCTGTTTGTATCATTATCCCACTTGGTCTGCAACAGTGTTTAAGTATGTATCCAAGTAACAGTCACATGCATGCTAGTACCCAAAGCTTCCCATTAGAACATCACCCAGAGCCTCACACTGGCTTGATTTCTTCCCATAGTGCCATCTTTCCCAAAGGTAAGCACCGTCCACATGTAAAAGACCGTACCTAGACTTAAGCCCAATCCTACCCTTAACCTCAGTGACCCTAAAGATAGAGTTTTACTCTTTTATTTTCATGCAATGAAACAAGGAGCTACTATGAAAAAAGCTCTTAAAAAGTAATTTCATTTCACAGAAATATCATTTCTGACACAGACACCGAGACACAGACACAGACACGCATACACACACATACATCCCATAAAGGCTGGAGTTATGGGCGGATGTGCTAGCGTTGGACTCCAGAGTAAAGAGTCTGGGGAGGGAGCAGGAAGGTGTCAGTCAGTGCAGATATGAGTGGAGTGCTTCAGTGATAGATAACCCCCCACACACACACACACACACACACACACACACACACTCACTCTCTCTCTCTCTCTCTCACATGCCCACGGCTAGATCATTCCATTTGCTCTTTCTTCTCTCACAACCTGTACTCATTCAGCTGCTTCACTCTCCTTTAGTGTCGAGCACCCACTTATTCCCTCCTTCGCTCACCATTTCTCTGTTTTCTTGTTCTTTTCATTGCCTGCTTCCCTTTCTTTCCCATTACTGATAAGAATCTGATGGGGGCAAGATTGGGCACGTTAGCAGGAAGCATTTTCCAACTGTGTCCTGACTCTCTCTCTCTCTCTCTCTCTCTCTCTGTCTCTCTCTCTCTTTCTCTCTCTCTCTGTCTCTCTCTCTCTTTCTCTCTTTCACTCTTTCTCTCTCTCTCTTTCTCTCTCTCTGTCTCTCTCACTCTCTCTCTCTGTCTCTCTGTCTCTCTGTATAGTGTAACTGTGTCATTATTTCACCATGATTGATTGGACCAATAGAAGCAGTCCAAAATTACTGAAAAGATCTTTTTTTACATGACCTTTCTTTATAACCTTCCTTGTCTCTGGACCAAGAGGTTATGGGTTCAAATCCTACCTTCAGCACACCACCACTGGGATCCTGAGCCCCTTAACCCCAAGTTACTCCAGGGAGACTGACCCCTATAGTTATAGAACGGAAGTCGCTTTGGATAAAAGCGTCTGCTAAATGCCGTGAATGTAAATGTAAATAAGTTAGTCTTTGGGCTCTCCAGTAAAGTTACCATTCAAAGTTTTGTTCTGACATCAATGCTACATTACAGATTGGTGTAGAGTGTAAAGAAAGTTTTCTGTTTGGTGGGGAAAGTGAAGAGGGTTTTGTGACTGGTGGAGAATGCAAGGAAGGTTTCTTTATGGGTGGAGAGTGTAAAGGAGGATTGGTGGAGAATGTCAGGAGCGTTTCCTGACTGGTAGAGAACGAAAAGGGGGGTTTGTGATTGGTGGAGAGTGGTGGCTGTACTCTGTCATGATGATCAGCTGGTTTATCATTCGTAAAATTCACTCTCACTCACTTACTCACTCACTCACTCACTTTCTGTAACCGCTTAATCTTCACTGGGGTCGCAGAGACCTATCCCAGGACAAATGGGCGCAAGGCAGGGACTCTCCCTGAGCGAGATGTCGTAAAATTAATTCATTCATTTTAATGAACGTCATTGTGTTAAATCATATTCATCTTTTCCCTGTTTTTCTCTCCCTCACTCTCTCTCTATCTCTTTCTTTCCATCTCTCTCTCTCTCTCTCCAACTTCTTCACTTCAACCTACCTCTCTCTCTCCTTCATTACACCTCACTCTTTCTCAGTCTCTCTCTCTCTCTCTCACTCTCTCTCTCTTTCTTGCTTTCTCCTTACATTTCTTTCCTTTCTCACTCTGTTTTTTTCTTTCTTTCCTCTTCCACCTCTCTCTTTCTTTGTCTAATTCTTTTTATTTCCCTTTCTCCTTACCTCTCTCTCTTTCTCTCTCTCATTTTTCTCTTCTTCCAGCTGTCATTGTCTATCTCCCACTCTCCTTATATCTCCAGTCGCTCTCTCTCTTGCTCTCTCTTTCTGGCTCGCTCTCTACTTTTTGTGCCTCTTTCTTTCCTTTTTTCCATCTGTCTTTGTCTCCATTCCTTTCTCTTAACCTCTCTCTCTTTTTCTATCTCTGTCCACTTTTTTTGGTCTCCCTCTCTTTCTAAAAAGGTGTTGATATGCCTGTCAGTGCTGAAATGCAGAAGGGAAGGGCTGCACACACACACCAACATGCACACACACACACACACACGCACACACACACACACACACACGCACACACACACATACACACACCCACCAACATGCACAAACATACACACACAGACACACACACACATTTTGATTAATGGAGGTGCTGAAACATATTAACCATCCTGGTCTTTGTGGTGTGGCAAATGTTTAGTCACCTAATGACCCCCACAGATCCAAACAAACAGACAGAGAGAGAGAGATAAAAAAGAAATGGAGGGGTCGGTGTGGGGGGTACTGGATGGAAGAGCGAGAAAGAGAGCCGAAGAACGAGTCCATCCTGACCTCGGAGCTCAGGTCTTTGGGTTCATTCAGAGGTGCCTGGGACGCAGCCCCTGCTGCGGAAATGGAAACAGAATGTTGCCTTATTGGCCCCTTAAATCAACTGCTCAACCTTTCAGTAATTAAACGTCATTACAGGGTCTGTTTCCTGCCGCTAGAGAACAACTAAAGAGCCACTGCTTCCATTCACCACGCTCAACCCTCAGAAGTCTGTCGTTATCACTGTCAATTTTCTGCACCGTTTAAATGTAATTAAACAATTCCATCATAAATTAAAGTCTGTACTGACTTTTTTATTTGTTTCGACATCAATGAATGACAAAAACATGATTTTTCTGCAAAATAAGACCATTATAACTTTCCGTCAGATTCATGTTATGATAAAATACCTTCTGCTTATGAACACAAATGTTGGATTGAGCGACTACAGTTTTTAACAGAATTTCCTTTTTTGTTCCAGAGATTCTGGTAGAGTTTGATCTTGCCTAAGGTCCCCAAATGTTCAGAAATAGCCTTTTATAAAATCTAAACTGCAGGATTATCACAAATCTTATTGTGCAGTAATTGGCATGAATTATGAACTTATATGTATGTAAGTTATATGTAGTGATGAGAGTGAGGAAATGAAATGTAGACCCACATACAGACTATTTGGGTTTAAGGGGTTAACAGTGCTGGCATCTCCTTCAGCTGCAAAAAAGAGAAAATAACAGTAACAATGAATGAATCCTGCTCTTTGTGAGCTTGAAAAGGGGCAGACTGTTTAAGTGTAGAGCTTGCTTCAAAGATCACACACACACACACACACACACACACTCAGTGCCGGGGACACACTAGTGCTGAGCTTATCTCTGCATTATCCATATCTCTCTAAGAGCTATCTCCTGAACTCCAGAATCAAAAGAAGGTTATTTTTCACTAATGGCAGGTCTTTCGTAACTCTTATCAAGACACACAGAGCACAGGCCTCTGCCGTGCCGTCCTCTTCAGCTCCAGCCTGTGAAGACAGGTTCTGTCTTTCATTAAAAGGAAGATTCTTTAGCATGGTCCTTTTAACCACAGAAAGAAGAAAAAAATCTGAACCATGACAAATTATTAACCATGACATTTCCAGATGATATATATATATATATATATATGTA
>JBBIGA010059572.1:0-12518 GCA_037576975.1 Alestes dentex
TGTGTGTGTGTATGTGTGAGTGTGTGAGTGTGTGTGTGTGTGTGTGTGTGTGTGTATGTGTGCATAAATTTATAAGATGATACCATTAAGGGAAATATATGTAACTTTTTTTTGTGTATTTACGGATATATATGTGTATACCTGTGTATATGTAACCCCTGTTTGCCTGTTCATATCTGTATTCATTTTATGCTTTCTGAGTTTATTTTTGTATTACTCCTTATGTGTTGTGTCTGTTCTTAGGGTCACTAAACAAAACATTTTCAATCACACATCCTATCACCCTGTCTCATATTCACTGTCATTCTCGTCTAATCACATGACTATTCTCAAACACATATGCTATTAATCTCTAATAAATATGCTACTACTCTGTTAGAAGGAGCCTCAGTGCATTTTGTGTGCAACAATGCAGAAAATATTACTGTTAATTGTTGGTTTACAGCTCAATGACCACATTTTCAAAATGCTCAATATTATGCATGCTGTGTCTAGTGCATACCATCCCCAGACCAATGGCCAGGTAACTTGTCCTATATTATTGTATTCAGGTCTCTTTCTATTGGTATCCTTCCCTGGTTAAGATAAGATAAGATAAACCTTCATTATTCTCACAAATGGGAAATTTGCTAAATTACTCACAAATGCTTTATGTACAAATCAAAATATCAAGCGGGCTCTGAGGAAGCATGTAAATGATGATCATACTGACTGGGACCTTCACCTTCCTGCTGTGGTCTATGGCATTAACACTGCCAAGCAGGTCTGCCTTTGTACGATTGCTTTTATATTGTCATCAGCTAAGAATGAAAAAGAAATGTATGTAGTTTTCAATAGAGAAAAGACAACAGTGTGAAGACAACTATTTTTTTCTAATTGCAAACTTTAGAACTCCACCAGGTACAGTCCCTGTTTTCTTCTCATTCACCGACATCCTCGCTTACCTGAAGTCATCAATGCTTCTCCCATGGGAACTGAGTTTGGTGTAGCTGACCCAGAGGAGGACATTGATGCCAAAATCAATTAAATGAAAGTCCTCAATGAAAAGGTTGGTATGTATGGAGAACACAATATAAAGCTTCATAATAATTAACTTTATGTGTGGGTTTAGAGGTGCTGTTTTTTGTAGGTTTTCTAGGAAAACTTGGAGTCTAAAGATGCCATACTTTTTCCAGCTGGGTGTAGGCAACAGGATCAGGCAGACCACTTCTTCTCTGTGTTGAGTGCAGTTTTGAAACATTCAGATTTTAGTTTAAGTTGGAAGTTGATATTGTTTTGTATTTATTTTCAGAATATCCATTTCAGGTGATATTAGTGTCCCAGAGGGAATCATTTCTCGATGGAGATGATGTCTACAGAACACTATTAAGGTTGAAATTAAGAATGACATTTTGCTTGTTCGATTGCAGTGTTTATTTCCATCCAGCTCAGGATACACATAAGGTATGGAAAAATCAAGACAAAATCCAAACTCCCGTCACAAACAGAATGATTACATGCTAGATGTCACATGCACCAATCATGTGACGTGCACGGGTCACAGGAAATGAGCGCGTCACAGGGTATATAAACAGGAAGTAGGTTGATTCATGTTGCTCAGACATTGATTGCAACCTCACCCCTCTCCAGTCATCATTCCTGGGTTACGTGAGTACTCGCTATACTACCTGTTGTGTGCATGAATGATAATGCTGGTTCCGGTGGGAATCTTAAGTCTTGTGAGAGCGTTTGCAGATCAAAGTGGATGATTCAGCCAGCCCTCTTGCTTCTGTCCTCGCTTGGGCTCACCTTTCACACTACACGGGTGAAACTCGGTACTTCCCCGTGGCCACCTCTACTCTCTTTCCAAGGAGGAACAAAACGGCTATGGAGGAGTATGCCAGGGAACCATCCGACCCTCCACATCTCCAGCGGCCGCGGGGTTCTTTTTCGTTAAAAAGAAGGATGGGGGCTTATGTCCCTGTGTCGATTATCGGGGTCTCAATAAAATCACTGTGAAGAACCGTCACCCACTCCCACTTACCAATACTGCCCTGGACGCCCTCTCTGGTGTGTCCATCTTCACTAAAGTGGATCTTCGGAGCGCTTACAATCTTGTCCGCATCAGGGAGGGTGATGAGTGGAAGACGGCCTTCATTACTCCCACCGGTCATTCTGAGACTCTGGTAATGCCTTTCGGCTTGTGCAATAATCTGGCTGTTTTCCAACAATTCATTAATTATGTCCTTCGTGACATGCTGGGTCGCTGGGTTTTCGCATACCTGGACGACATATTAATTCGTTTGAAGATGGAAGAGGAACACACCCAGCATGTTCGGGCACTCTTACAGAGGTTGCTGGCCCATCGACTGTACTTGCAGGCCCATCGACTGCAAGTTGGAAAAATGCGCATTCCACCAGCGCTCCACCACCTTTTTGGGGTTTGTGATATCACCTCAGGGGGTGGCCATGGACCCCCAGCAGTTGGATGCTGTACATAATTGGCCTCTACCCAACCCGCTTAAACAGCTCCAACACTTTCTGGGGTTTGCAAACTTCTGTAGACGTTTCATCCGGGGCTTCAGTTCGGTCGCAGCACCTCTGACTGTTCTCACCAAACCCAGCAAAACCCCCTTTCAATTCACCTCTGAAGCCATCTAGGCCTTTTCACTTCAGCACCAATTCTTAAGTACCCGGACTCTGCCAAGCCATTCATTGTGGACGCCTCTGATGTGGGCATAGGAGCCATTCTCTCCCACTGAGGTCCAGACCAGAAACTGCATCCGTGCAGTTTCTTCTCCAGAAAGTTCAACCCCACTCAGCAGCGAAATGGGGTGGGTGACCGTGAACTGTTTGCCATCAAGTGGGCTCTGGAAGAATGGCATCACTGGCACCAAGGCAGCAGTGACCCGTTCATTGTCTGGACAGACAGTCAAAACCTTATCAGCATCCAGCAGGCGAAACAACTTTACCCTCGGCAGGCGCTGTGGGCTCATTTCACCATCTCTCATCGTCTGGGGTCCAAGAACACAAAAGGTGATGCCCTTTCCCATCAGTACCGGATGGAAAGCCGGACGGAACCCGCGCCTGTTCTTCCACCTGAGATTGTCGTTTTGCCGCTACGGTGGGAGTTGGAAGATCAAGTCCGCCAGGGGCAGACCTTGGAGCCCCCACCTGCTGAAACACCTCCGGGATGTCTCTTCGTTCCTTCACCCCTCTGGCTCTTTAGTGGGCCCATTCATCCACCATCGCAGGTCACCCAGGTATACAAAGGACCTTGTCTCACCTCCAAAGGGCCTTTTGGTGGCCAAAAATGGCTAAAGATTTCCAAGAATATGTTCAAGCCTGCGCAGTGTGTGCCAGAGCAAAAACATTAAATCAACCCAGTACTGGGGATCTTCAACCCCTACCCGTTCCACATCGTCCCTGGTCACACATCGCACTAGACTTTGTGACTGCACTGCCTGAGTCCGGAGGCAAGAACACCATCCTTATGATTGTGGATTGAATCTCCAAGGCCATGCACCTGGTGGCACTCAATGGACTCCCCACTGCCAAAACCACTGCAGAGGTCACCAGACTCAAGATGCCATCCGAAGAGCCAACCATCGTTACACCCTGCAGCATCACCACTGGCATCCCCCGGGATGGTTGCTCCATGTTGGTGACAGGGTCTGGCTCTCTACACGTCACCTTCACCTCTGCACTGAATCTAAGAAGCTTTCCCCCTGCTTCATTGGACCCTACGGGATCACCCACAGAATAAACCCTGTCACCTTCCAGCTCCAGCTGCCTGCCTCCCTTCGTGTTCACCCCATGTTCCACTCCTCTCGCCGCAAACCCTTCACGACGTCACCCCTGGTTCCTGCTGCCCCGGACCCTCCTCCGCCTCTGATCTTTGATGGCGGTCCTAGAAGTGCTCTTATAAAGACATATTTCGTAATCATTATACTGTTTAGCTTTAACAATAGAGTATCTCACTTGGTAAAGGGCTACTTGACTTTTACTCCAAGATAAGTTCATTTAGTACAAACTCAGAAGTAAATTTAAAGTAACATTAAAAATAACAAATAGATTGTAACATAATTGCACATACACAAAGTGTGGAGAAGCCTAAGCATAAGAATTGCTATTCAGAAATTTGAAATGGCCAGGAAGCATTTTGGAATTCAAATTGTGTGAAAGAGCATAAACTTCCAGATCCCTACACAACTGAATTTTAAAATCTACTTTTTATATATTTTTTGAGTGATATTCCATCAATTGTGCCAGTGGTGGTGCATTCAGCTTATGGAGAGGTTTTGCATAGAAGGGTATTAAAAACACCATTGGTGACACTGAAATGTTAAAATGTCAGGTCTTGGTTGTGTAAGTGATGTAATTGCATTACTCAGACATGGACAGAGGTTCGCCTTCTGGACGGCGGAAGCTTCACATCTGCTGAAGGGAAACCTTGAGCCGGTCTTCAGAGTGTCCGCTCCTGCTCCTGTCAGACCTGAAGTTGAAGCTGCTTCTTCTCAGGTAGTTTTTGCTGATATACATTTTTACTCATTCCATCCCTGATATTCACTTTCAACTACAGATAGGTGCCATGCATTAGATTAGCATACTATGTGATTTGCATTCTTTCTGATTTTACATTTTCCTTCGGTAATGTTGAGCATATGCGTTTTTTAGAAAATTTTGGGGACAAAATGGACCTATTGTCTTTTTGTCAAGTAAGAGAGTAGTAGAAAAATGATAAAATGTTGTCTCTGCATTTAGAGTTAATTTCTGTTCTTTAAAAAGATATATGTGGTTCTCTGTAGTTTTGGATTCTATATGCCAGTGCAGAGATTTTTTTCACTGAATGTGTGCGTGTTTTTTTTGTTTTTGTTTTTTTGTTGTTGTTGTTTTAATGTATTAAATAAGATATATTCAGTAGAATGGTATGGGTATCTGTGGTGATAACCATACCATTCTCATCAATGTTTAAAGGAATCAATTCCTTTAAAGGAATAAAAACATTGATGAGAATGGTATGGGTATCACCATAGATACCCATATCACATTGATGAGCAGGCTAATATCAACTTTTTAATTATTATTTACATGAACCTCAGTCTGTTGAATGTCTGTTTAAGTACACAGTTTTGAACACTGAACATTCACCTAACCTTAAACATTTACAACACAAACATCATAAACTATGCAAATCAATCTTCTTCTTTCTCTTTCGGCTTTACCCTTCAGGGGTCGCCACAGCGAACCGTCTGTCTCCATTTAGTCCTAAAACTATGCAAATCAATATCTTCATATAAAATAATTACAACATATATAAAACATATATATAATGACTATTAATGAGTTTTCATAATGCAGTACCATTTCAAATGGAAAAAACAAAAAGCTTTAAAGTCATTGTTATGTTTTTTCTCCGTGTTGGTATTGTGATGTTCTGTTATTAACACTGAGCAAAGAGAGACCTCTAGTGGTCACAATTCGTCATAGTAGTGTTTAGGCCTCAACCACACGGACGTCTGAATCAGGCGTTTTTCGGGTGTTCGTGGCACCAGGTGAGTGCAGACTGAGCGCCAACCGTTTTTCTGCTCATTGGAGCAAATCACAGCGTCCACACGGCCATCCAGCTCTGGCGCTCGGTCAGCTGCGCGTGTGGCGTCAATAAACGCTGCAGGCAACGTTTTCTTGGCGGGAATTTCTGCCGAAATCCTGATGAATGCGAAGAAAACGCCGGTACTGCGTTTACATGCCGTTTGGTTGACGTTCTGAAGGGCTGAATATGTCCCATGATTCAATTGTTCTGGGAACCGTGACAAATCAAGTTTTGAAGGAAAATGTAAAACTGCAAATCCCAACACGTAAACAATCTGGAGAGAATAATTACTGCCCCACAGGTGAATACACAAAACTACACATTGGGCTGCAGGCTGGCGTTAAACAGTGTCAGATGAATGCCAGTGTAACGCCAATCAAGCGCAGATACAAAACGCTACAAAAACGCCAATGGCATTCAGAGCGCGTTCATTTATCCGAGATTCAAACGCCCGTGTGGCGGAATTGTGAGCTTTTAAAGTTGGTAATGTAGAATCCAAGACGGCTGCCAAAATTCGACTGAAACCCAACAGGTTTTTAAAGCAATATTGTACAGTTTATATAGGCTAATTGTGAAGCTTTTGTTTTTCACAGCTTTGGGTCATGACTGCCTTTGGAGCACGACCAGAGTTTGACAATGGGATTCTACAGTTTCCAAATGTGGGCCGCTGTGGTCAATATCTGCCTGCCTTTTGCAATCTTTTACCGGATGCATTCAGCGGTCAGTCTATTTGAGGTGTACCTCAAATCATGAAACAACAGGTCATAGAATTCTGACATCTTCAGCATCTCCTGGAAGCAGTGGGTGGTCCGGATCTGCTCTGTATGAGCCGTCTCAGTCTTCTGCACATCAGTGGTACGATGCAGATCTTTGAGTTCCTTGGTGTGCACATCAACAACCTGTCCTGGTTCTTGAATACGGAAGTGCTACCTCACTTGACTTCCACCCGATCTACTGCACATAGCCACTTTACTCTCCTGTCGTTCATTCATCGACCCGAAACTGTATCAGTATTTGGCTGATGAGGTTCTCCGAGTCCGTGCTCACTTGTCTGGGCCTCCGCTGGCAGCATTGTTCCTCCATTTCAATATAGCTCTCCTTCCTCATCAAAAATATATCCAAAAGTCCCGCCACATTTTCCACATCTCCAGACCGGAAAAATCGCTCTCTACGCCCTGCACGTAACTCCGGCTGGGTTGTTGACCAGTATATTAGCCAGCCTAGCCAGATGGGCTAACATTTCCATCAAGGGGCATCTCATTCAGGATTTCTTCAAAGGACTCCTTCAATGTTTGAAACGCGGCAACAACCCAATGACTTTTGACAACTCAATGACCCTACTCCTCCCGGGTTTGTTTACATCTGTCAACCTTGCAGCTCTAGCTGCGGAGGAGGTCTCGCAAAAATTGACAGCAAGAAGTGGAAAGTCCTGCCGCTGTCTATTGCAGCTTACAACTCCTTCGAAGGCTGATTTTTATAAATGACTTAAGTCACGACTCTCTTCAAAATCTATCTGTACACTCGATGCTATTCCTACAAGCCTGCTTAGATTGGTCCTCCCAGTCATCATCAGACCATTTCTATTAGTACTAAACTCCTCACTTAGTATTGGTAATCTACCAAAAACCTTTAAACTAGCAGTTATTAAGCCCGTTAAAAAATTCTTTCCGTTCGAGCTCTCAAATTATCGACCTATTTCTAATCTACCTTTTCTACCACCTCCGTGAACTTATTTCTTACTATGAACCTTCGCGCTCACACAGATCTCAAGGTGCTGACTGACTGTTCGTCCCCAGAATTATGAAAGGTCCAGCAGGGGGATGATCATTTTCATATAAAGCCCCCACCCCCCCAGCTCTGGAATGCCCTTCCAAATACCATTCGGGACTCAGACACAGTGTCTTTTTTTAAGTCCAGGCTGAAAACCTGCTTGTTTAGTCAGAGTTTCCGTAATTAAGTTTTTCCTGTTCGGTGAAGGGTGTAGTGCTGGGAGGTGGTAGGCACAGAGAATTCAAGTAAACTTGGATGCTGGTGCTGTTGCCCTACCACTTCTCTTGTTCACTCAGTAGTTGATGGTGGAGTGAGGGTGTGTTGGTGTCTCAGGGTGCTCTCATGTCTATCTCACCCCTTCTAGCTAGGCTGCTATAGAGATTTATGTCGGAGTCTCAATTTGCACTCATTAGTTATAAATCTTTCCTTGTAAACTTAAGCAGAACTAACTCGGTTCTGTTTTTCTGAGGGGAACTGCTGTGCATCTGTCCAGCTCGACTGATCACCACTGGGACCCCAGACCTCCACCTCCACCACCTTTCCTTGTCTCTGTCCTTGGCTTGCTCACTGGGGGCTCAGACCTGGACTACATAAATAAAGTTGAATAAAACTGAACTTTTCTGATTTTTCTCACCCATCTATCCACCTTCTCATAAAATATAACACTGTTGGGGGATTTCAACATACACACGGACAATACCGACCTCCCTCTCACCAAAGACTTTGCATCCTGTCTTGAGAGCTTTGACTTCCAGCAGCATATTTATTTTCCCCACACACATTTAAGGTGATATCTTTGTTCTGGTCTCATCCCTTCCAACTGCACAGCTGATGAATCGCCTATAACTGATCGTTTGCTCCTTTCATTTAATTTTAGACTCGCCCTCTCTTTAACTCTTTCGCTTATCAGGGGTGAATAAATTGTGTATATTAATTCGACTCGTAAGGCCGGAGGAAAGAGTCTTCTGGCATTACAAGTTTAATGAATATACACAATTTATCCATCCCTGATGATCTGGTTTCTCACTGCAACAGCACTGCATTCTCTACTCTCTCACTCCTCGGTTTCCTTTTCCCAAAGTAGGCATATTATTTTGCGGTGCATAATACGGCTGCCACAGAAGATTAAAGAGTGAGTACGATTTTAACAATGTATTTTGTTTTTCAGTTCTGTTATGAGTGATGTAACAACAGACTGAGAAGTGTGTCTTAGTGTACTGGGAAATTAATTTTATGAATTACATTTACGACATTTAGCTGATGCTCTTATCCAGAGCAACATACATCAGTGCTCAAGTAGTCCACATCTGTTCCTTAAACCTGTAAAGCTAAACTTAAATCAATGCACACTTTTTTTGAGATTTTGAAATGTGTCAGTTGCAGTGTTCCCTATAGACGAAGTCTGGCAAGTTTTCAAAGAATGTGAGAGAGAGAGACAGATAAAGAGTGAGAGAGAAAGAGCGACACAGAGAGAAAAAGAGAGCAAGAGTGAGTGAGAGCAATCCACAAAAAAAAGAACCCCAGACAGAAGGTGTGTGTTATGATAAATATAACAGTCTTTATTGTTTACAACAGCTATTAGAAAATTTGATTCTCATCAGAAAACAAAATGCAGTCCATGTGATATTTAGACATATAGAACAAACAGCAAAAATAAACTACAATGGCTTTACTGTGGCAGGACACACTGTTACTAACTAAAGGTGTGTGAGGACTTGGTGGAAAATGTCAACTGGACAGTTTAACAGTGAACACATGAGCAGCCTGTGTTTACAACCAGAGGAGAAAATAATAACCACTGAAATGGAGTTGAAACAAACTGAAGAAATAAGGCATTCGACAAATGGCAGGAGGTAGAGCTTAAAGGAACAGTATACAAAAAAACAACAAAACAAATAGGCTACTGATAATTGTAAGTGATGTCTGGAGACATGTCTGGTGTCTGACCTTAATTTGATCATTTTGTTTTATTTTGAGTCTTTGAATCCTAGACATGATCACAGGTTAACATTTTTTAAATGTTCTAATTTCCCAAAGTTACTCAAAACCGCAGAAATATAAGTATGCTATCTTTTCTGTGCACTCATTTAAAATGATTGAGAAGCTAAATATAAGCGTAATAAAGAGGGATTTCTCTTCAGGGATCCAGTTAAAAGTTCACAAAATGCCCTTGGCGTTAAAAATTGAGTTATAAAAGAGGGAGCATGGAGTGGAGGAGGAGGAAATAACAAAACTGAGAAATAGAAGCGTTTCATAAATTCAAACAACACATTAAAAATGTTTGCAATTGCATATGGAAGGATGAGTGTAAATCCAGAATGCCATTATAGAATGCCACTAACACAGTCCCAGTACGACATGTGTTAACGTTTCCAGAGCGAAACACAAGACAGACGGTCAGAAAAGGCACTAATACCAATATCAAAGAAGCCTTGATCAACCATGAATAAATAACGAATTACTACCATATCCTTAAAGACTTTCCTTAACACGATCCGCGAGGATTAATATACACACTGAAACTAAATGGTTAGAGGTAGGAGGTTTGCGCATGAGGTGTTGAATTCAGCTTCTGAATTTGTACATGCACTTGGAGATGCACTCAGTTTCTTAACTTGACATTATTTTTCCTGATCCCGCACTACACATTTTAGAAGGGATGTAAAAATAATGGAAATGTTTACGTTTCACTTTATTAGATTCACATTATATAAATTAGGAGTAATACGACAGCCCTTTTTCCATGTTTGGTACTTATTCTGCAACACTGAGTATCTGCCAATACTAATCAATACTGTCTTTTCTCCTCTATTAAGTAAAGTGGCCCCTTATAGTCACACATGAACCCACCACAGCACACAGTGTGAAATTCTTCCTCTGTACTTAACCCATTCACCAAGTGAAGCAGGGGGCTGCCACCAGCGAGGGGCGCACAGGGAGCAGTGTGGGGACGGTACCTTGCTCAAGGGTACCTCAGTGACACTAGCAGTTGGGATTCGAACCCACAACCTTCTGATTGCAGGGGCAACGCTCTAACCACTAGGCTACTAAGCTGTTAACTATACATGTCTGAATGCAGTTTGAATCCAAAACGGCACTATTTCCATACACTATTTCTGTTCAGGAGCTTGAATTTAAATCCTACATAGTGCAGGCATTTGAGACACAGTCTTGCAGCAGATCTGGGTTACTCGTGCCCGGACACATCTCTCTTTACAGTGCTCAAAGTTAATTTAAGCATTTACTTTATGTTTTAGGCTTTTTTGCGATATCTGATCTGATGATTTTGGCCAGTATCCAAGTGGCACACCCCTACTTCAAACGGGCCACTTTTCATTATGAATATAAAATTCCAGTTCGGCCCATTAAAGAGAATATTAAATGTTAACATTGCCAGTTGTTAGTGGGAGATGTATTCATGAAGCCTGCACAGCGTGAAAATAAGGCAAAATAAATGCGCACCGGGCCAATTAAGAGTGTGAGGAAATTGGAACTTCTCATTAGTAAAAAAATCATGACTGACGCATCCCTACAATGTACCACTTTTCTGCTATCACACAGTAACAGTTTGGCAAAATCAGTTTTACGTGAATCCAAAGGTAGTCAGTGTTTGCTTCTTTCATGTCGTACTAGAGCTATGAGGTTAATGTAGCTAACTGTAGTAATGGAAGATTATTAGTACTAGACAATTAGCATGGTAGAGACAGCATGTCTAAATTTTACACTTGTTTTGTTAATTAATCACAAATAGAAAAGATTAGGCTTCAGGATGGCTTCTACTATTTATAGCCATGTGACAATTTAGTCCATGTCATACAATGTGAGAAACCACGTAATCAAGTCTGTTGGAGATTACGTAACTTCAGGCATGTGATCATTCAGCACCATGTTAACAGGTGGGCATACGTTTCCATTACTTGTTAGCTACATGTGCCTCGGAGGTACAGAGTAACACTAAAGAAGCAAACATGTCTGGATCAATCAGCTACAACTGCTGACATTGGCAGAATGCGTACATCTAAAATCAAGTGTGAGCCGGAAAACATTACAATGTGCAGTAAAAGCAAAAGCCTAAAGTTTAAGACTAAACCCAATTCCCTATCTTCTTTACAAATCCTCCCAAATGTGCATATGAAGGTATGCTATGGTTGAAATGTCTTATTTGTAAAGGTGGACTGCTTTTAAGTTGCAAAATTGTTGGATTTTGCAGCGGAAATTCCCTCACTGAAATGTACAACAGGTGCATTTGTTATGCTCTGTTAGGTATGGCACTGTTCCTACAGTTTTTATTATAAGCAAACTATTGCTTAATAATAATATTCAATAATAATAACACCACCACCACCAATAACAATAACATACCCCAACTGTGGTTCAAGCCAAGACACTTTTGGTGCACAAAGTTTGCACAGAAGTGATGAGGTGAATGTCGCTTAAAGGTGATGGAAACTTATACCCACCATTCACCATTCAGCCTGGTGCTAACTGCCTGAATCATCACACAAGCTATGTGGAGGTACGTCATCTCTAATAGACTGACTTAAGTAAGTCTATGACATACTTCTATCAATAAACATAGACTAAAGAACATCGCATAGCGTAAAAAAAGACTAAAAGACTGAATTTGGTCCATATGATTTAGGGTGCTTTCACATCTGTGGTTCGGTTCACTTGGTCCAGACCAAGGGCCACAAATGATACATTGTAGCATTTTTCTGCCGTTTTGGGTCCTTTTCACACTACGCTGATTGCTCTGGTCCGAACCAGTTGAAACTAACCAAAATGCAGTCATGTGACAACATCTACATCACTCGTTGTCCAGATGTGCCACTGAACGTATTTCCTAAACTGCTTTTCGATTGGTCAGAATTAACGTGCGGGAAATTTCCAACGGAACTCCCAGAAGTAAACAAAGCGAGGACACAACAAGCCGGTAGACAACATGCCGCTCTTTAGTATGGAGGGACGATTTCGATGAGGCTTCGCACCTCCTCACAACTCCAGGTTTGTCTGCGAGCTGCTATGGGGCTATGTTGCTAAAGCGCTAACTGAAACAAATATGTCTCCTCATCCCATAATGCACAGCGCAGCTGACTACCGCAGCTGGATTAGTGCAAAAAAGGCGCAGTACTTTTTGCAGTTGGGTCTGTTCGAGTTCGGATCATGTTCTCACCAC
>JBBIGA010059582.1:0-12518 GCA_037576975.1 Alestes dentex
GGCACACCTGATTCCACCTCTGTAATCAGTTGGTCTTGGTTTTCAGTTACTCAGGTATGGCTTCTTCTTGGTTGGAATGAAAACTTGCACCCACAGCGGCCTTTTCTGGACAGGTTTGAGACCTCTGCTGTAAAGGGAGCAGTCTGAATTTACCTTTGATGTGATCAGAAACAGCGGCTGCAACAGCAGAGATCAAGTCATTTTGGATAGAGTGGGACATACCAGAAAACATAGCTGATGACTGAAATTGTGTGGCCAAGACAGAGTCATATGACCCCTGAATGCCAGCTCCTGATGGCCAGCAAGGTAGTCACATCAATTAGATGGTTCAGAAAGACCCTGTTTCTTAAATTGTTTCATTATGTTTTGCCAACTGAATGTGAAGGCCTTCATTGATTGCATATTCAGTGACCCTGCCCAGACAACCCAACACTTCCAGACAGCCAGTTCACCTGGTCATACTAGCAGAGCTGAAAAGACCTGTTATTTTCCCTGATTTTTGCACCAAATCAGTCTTGGTCTGCCCTGTTGTTTAATTTTGAGTGTCTCGTCGTAAAGAAGATAATTAAATGGCTTTGCCAAAATAGCAATATTACAATAACAATGTCAACAATATTAAGCACAGCTTACTAGCTGGCTGGTTTCCCCTTCCAAGAGCTCTTAAATGATATGAAACAAGGAGCAAACTCAAGAACGCTGTAATTATGTTTTTATTTAAAGAATTGTATGTACAAATGGAAATGGCTTATATCACCAGCAAAAAACACACTATGTGCAGCAGGTTGCCTCACAACTTCTCTTGCAGATCCACTGGGACTGAGCGTGAATTGCTCCAGACTATCGGGTGTTCATTTAAAACATGCTGTCAATCAAAAAGGGGTTCCACCCTTTAGACATCTCCTCCAATCATCATGCAGCAGCCCAGCGTCCTGGCCCGTCCACTGCTCCATTCACTCCCAAAGAAGCTGAGCTTTCCTGGAAGTGATTTTGGTGAATTTATCCAATCACTGTCCAACTTTTCTGCAGTGAAACACGCCCCTCTGTGACCGTCCATAGAGCTCCAGTGAAGCTGCACTTCAGGAAGTTTAATGCGCTGTGCTGCACGGACATGAATCTACAATAAATACCTGATTCTGAAGGAGCTAGTCATGAAGTTGAACTCGAAATAAAAGCAATATAAATACGACATATATGAGCATTTATTTTCTGACATATTAGAGGAAACGGAGCTTCCCTTGTGGTCTTAGAGCAGCCGCCACTGCTGTGAGGCTATTCTGACATCCTGCAAAGAAATTCAAGCAGAAACTCTCCAAAACCTCACAAGTTCAATGGATGCAAGAATTGTGAAGCTGCTATCAAATAAGGTGTCCTATTAATAAGGGGTCCTGTTAATTTGTTTTTGACTTGAAAATTATGCTGACTGTCATTTGCATTGACTATTTAGGAAAATCAGAGAAAAATATAATTTGGATAATAATTTGGAATGCGGTGTAGTTAGTGCCTACATTTAGCCAAAACGTTGTTTGGAGGCTGACTTGAACACAGGAATGCATAGGTTTGCTAGCTTAGCCTGGCTTAGCTAAGGTTAAGGTTTATAAAACGGGATTTTGAAATGGCCAAATATATTCAAAACAATTGTTCAGCCTTACCTATGAAATGCAATCCCTCAGGATCTGGTTTTGGAGCGTACAGCCCCATGCATATCATGTGTGAGTGATCTTTATCCACTACTGTGGTCAATCAAGTAATATTGTATGTCTGTGGTCAGTCTAGTAATATTCCATGTCTATGCCCAAATGGCTCTTTGTTTTCCCAGATTTAGTCAAAGAACCAGCTCATTCGCGACTGACACATCTCTGTTGAGAGCAGTGTTGACAGACTGAGTTTAGTTTGAAACAATTAGCCTGGCAACCTGTTGCAGAGCGCATTTTAAAATATTGGAAAAATAAACATTAACTACTCGAGAAACAATATGTTTTACTTAGGCTACAATTTAGTCCATATCGTGATTTTTTGTTTCGTTTTAACGCTCTTTACATGGGGTAAGACTGGAGACAAAATTTGCCATGACAAATTTTTTTTATCTATATCACATTTAACAGAGATTATGGCTCCTAAAAAATAATTTGGCTCCCAAATATTTTGTGACTCATAAGGTTTTTATTTTGTCTGGAGCCTTGCTCATCTTGGTTTAGATCATACCTTTCCGACCACTATCAGTTGAAAGAGTTAATGGGGAATCATCAGCACCCACCAAAGTAAAATACGGTGTCCCTCAAGGTTGTGTATTCTATTTACTATGTACATGCTACCATTAGGTATGATTACCCGCAAACATGGGATCAGCTTCCACCGCTACGCAGATGATCCACAACTTTATATCTCTGCCAACCCTTAGATTAGATTAAATAAGATTGGGGACTGCATTAAAAATACAAAAGACTGGATTTAAATAACTTTCTCTTACTCAAAGCAGATAAAACAGAGCTCTTTCTTCTAGGTCCGAAAGCTGCTAGAAACAAACTGTCAGGTCTAATGTTTGATCTTGCTGGTTCCTCAGCCTCTCCAACATCAGCTGTAAAGAATCTCGGTGTCACTATGGATCCTGATCTTTCATTTGACACACAAAAAAAGTACTGTTACTAAATTAGCTTTCCTTCCTCTATGAAATATTGCTGAGTTAAGAAGTGCACGATCTCTCCAAGAAAAATGCAGGAAAAATTTGTCCATGCTAATTTAGTCCAATGCTATTCCGATTAACATTCGGGACTCAGACACAGTCTCAGTTTTTAAGTCCAGGCTGAAAACCTACTTGTTTAGTCAGGCCTTCTGCAATCAATTTTTCCTGCCAGATGAAAGGTGTAGAGCTAACAGGCGGTTGGCACAGCGAATTCAAGTAAACTGGGACACTGGTGCTGTCGCCCCGCCACACCTCATGCTCACTCAGGTTTGTGATGGTGGAGTGGAGATATGCCGGTGGTTTTGGTTCTGCCCTTTCTAACTAGGCTGCTTTAGCAAGATTTGCTGGATTCTTAACTAATTATGTAAATACTTCTCTGAACATTTAAACAGAACTAACTCTCTTCTCTGTTTTCTTTGTCTGAGAGGACCTGCTGCACACATGTCTAGCCTGATTGATCACTATTGAACCCCGGGTCACCACCCTCCCGTGCCTGCAATCACTGGGGCTCTACGCCGAAATGCCCTCGACTGGTTTCGGCAGCTCACAGCTCCACCCCAATTAGGGGCAACTGCTGCTTAAAGCTCCAGCAGAGATTGTTGTTCCTGTTCCTGTTGTTTTATGGACTACAGTTTCTCAGTTTCTCTTCCAACAAATTACCTCTATGGACACTTAGTGGTTCCAACTCTGTCAGCCGTAGACAGCCTATCTGCCAATAATCTTGTTCATGAAGGCCTTCTCTTGTTATTCAACCCCATAAAGACTCTCTTTTCTTCCTCTCCAGGTCGACCTGAGGAGGATGGATTCGCCTTTTGAGGTTTCTTCCTCCAGCTGAGAGAGTTTTTTTCTCACCTATGTCACCTCGGGCATTTTTGTTGTAAGACCCTACAATATTTCAAAATGCAACATGTCTGCAACCATTGACTGTTTTGTGTTAAGAAAGAAATGGCCACTTCCTCACCCAGTAGATAGGCCAGATTCAGATTTACAGCTTGCAGGTTGCCCTTTAGTAAGTTGGAATTTTAGCTGAGACAAACTGACTGCAGACTCATACGTAAGTATATGGCCACAAGCAACACAGCTGGCTGTTAAGAAAGAGATATTTGTGTGGTGGTTTGATCTGGTTAGCACACTGTGATGCGTCATATATCCGTCTAAGTCACAAAAGCAATAAATGCATTCCATTTCACATAAGAAACATCCCCTGAAGTAAATTAAATGGTTACACATTGACTGGGAGGAGCGTGCATCTTCCTATGTCTGTGTCATTTGGATTCAGTGATTTCAGATGCTTTCATTTGCTCCTCTTCTCCCTCTTTTGCCCTTTTTCATATTAAAAATAGCCCTTGTTGACATCTCTCAACACAGGCTTCTCAAAGAGGAGCACTCTCCATGTATGAGTTCATCAGCAGGAAAGGATGGCCATTTACATTTACAGCATTTAGCAGACGCTTTTATCCAAAGTGACTTCCATTCCCTAACTACAGGGGGCAGTCTCTCTGGAGCAGCTTGGGGTTAAGGGTCTTGCTCAGGGGTGATATGCTGAAGGTAGGATTCAAACCCATGACCTCTTGGTCCAGTGGCAAGTATCCTACACACTAGGCCATTACTATTATTTACATCAGAACATATGTTACATCAAAATTAATCGAGCCACAGAAGTCCTGAACATAGATGATCTGCGGAATTAGTTGAAAAGTAGAATAAGCTGAGCTGGGCATATGTGTGCAAAAAGACTATTTTGTCTACTTTATATTTTGCCTGATGTTGTGCCTCACCACATATACTTTCCAGTTATAGTTTCACACACAACAGGGAGTAGCAGAACCCTTACAGTGGATTACCTAGGTGATTTGGTTGGGCAATCAAAATAAATAAATACCAATCACATATAACATTAAAACCAACTTTCGTAACATTGAGTCCTCCTTGTGCTACCAAAACATCTCTAACCTGCTGAAACATGGGCTCCACAAGACCTCTGAAAGTCGTCTATTAAGATGTTAGCAGCAGCTCCTGTAACTTCCTAAGTGGGGCATCCCTGGATCAGAATAGTCTGTCCAGTGCATCCCACAGATGCTTAATTGGACTGAGATCTGGGAAATTTGGAGGCCAAGTCAACACATTTAACTCTTTTTCATGTGGTGCAAGGAGCATTACCCCACTGCTGTTACAGAATACAGCTGCCACGAAGGGGTGTACTTGGTCTGCAACAATGTTTAGGTACATGATATATGCCAAAGTAACATCCACATGAAAGCCAGAACCCAAGGTTTCCCAGAGCATCACACTGCTTCTACCAGCTTCCCTCCATCTCTTCTACTAAGTGATGCATAAGTACCCAGCTGTCCACTTTATGCAGAATCAAGTATTATTTGTCCGACCAGGACATCTTTTCCAATGCTCCATTTCCAGCTCTGATGCACACATGCCCAATGTAAGTGCTTTTAGCAGTGAACATGAATCAGCAAGGGTCCTTTGAACAGTCTGTGGTAACACAACCCCATAAGAACCAAGCTGCAATGTGTTTCAGTGAAGCCCAGAGTAAGTCATAACAGTTATCAGTCCTGATTTGCCTAGTAGGACAACTTACATAGTAGGACAACTTCACTATCTCTCCGTTGATGATAAAACGTCAAACTTCACGTAAATGGAGTACCTAGAAGGGTAGCACTGGTCCTCTCTGGCCACTCCTTGGCTCTGACGTGGTTTAAAACAATACCTCTGACCATTTGTGTTGAAACTTGTGCATGTATACTACATACGCATGTCGGCTCTTTTGTAGACATTGAATGCTCATTGCATTCACATGAGAGGATTCCCTCCATAACCAACACATTCTTTCTGTTTCCTCCTAGGATAGACAGTGTCCCCACACACTCACTCTTCATCCTGGTTAGCGAGGCCTAGCTGGATCAGGCAGCAGAGCAGCCATGCATGACAGAGGGCCACTCATTAAATAATGCAGAGCATCAAAGTTTATCTTAGGCACTGTCGAGGCGAGTTATTCAGTTGAGTGCTCGGACGCAATACAAATCCCCACATCTCCCATCACCAATTCAAGCAGCTGAAACAGGATACTTCCAGGATGGCAGGCGAAGCAACTAAAAGGGGACATATGCTAGCTTTTTGCAGACCTATGAAAAATCTTAAAATAATCAATGCATTTTCTTACTTTACTGGTAACAGAGAGACAACCTGACGGTGACGTTTGGGACAATTTAAAGGGAAATGTCTTCCTCAGAGGGTCCGAACGTGTTAGTGTAGCAAAGGAGAATTTTGATGAAAAGGAGTACTTTGAGAATTGTCAAGTGGTCCTTCTGAGACGTCACATTCAATAATTTATGGCAACATTTGTCAAAAGTGATTTTACTCAGTGTTTATTACCAAATTTTTTGCTTTAAATCTTACTTAAATATTGCTTTAGTTTATCTGAACAAGCTTAATAAAAAATGCACAAAATTGCACACACTGCATCACTACAACATTCTTTTGAAGTATGCCAAATTTTGTGTAATTTTGTCCAAAGAGGGTGCTGCAACTGATATATTTCAAGATCTCAGGAACTGCTTAAGTTAAAATTGTTTGAAATTTGGTATGCTTACACTTGGCTACATTTGCTCACATTTCACTAATTTCTATTTGGCTTCTACAGTGAAATGGTTCCAAATTCCAGTCAAAATTCAGCAGCCAACATATGCCTGTGTGATTGGCCAAACATAATTAAATTTGTAGGCTATTTCTTACCAGTATAAAGATATTATTTACGCAACTGCAAATAAATCAGGCATTTTATTTCACTACAACAAGCTACAACACATATTCTTCAAAAGTAATTCTTTCACCTCAAGTGGCCAAATCATCCAACCCTTGCTGCTTCAGTTTGCACATTCTGCTTAGACTGATCAAGGCGTATTCTCTCAACTTCTGCCTCAGTCTTACACACCACAGTATGTGTAGTTTCATCCATATTTGTAAGTAGAACCATGGAGTTCCCCAGAGTTCAATTCTCAGTCTCCTGCTGTTCTCCATGTACAAAAGACAAGGTTCTGGCTTATTATTCCACAGTTACACAGATCTCTCCTCCCTGATGAGTAATCAATCGAGATTCAAGAGATTCAAGAGATTCAAGATTCATTATTTGTCACATGCATAGTTATACAAATACAACACGCAGTGAAGTGTATTCTGAACCGCTGAAAACAAATCTAAAATAGAAAGTAAAACAGCTAAAACAAGGGTCAAACCACATGTTCTGGTTTAGGACAATGGCTTGAAGGTAGAAACTCCTCTTGAGCCTCTCTGTTTTGGCCATGATAGTACAGAACCTTCTGCCTGATTGCCTCTCCTGGTGAAAATGTCCTGCAGGGAAGGGAGAGCAGACCTGCAGCAGAGTTCTGCTGTGTGGATCATGCTCTGAAGGGCTTTTTGGTCCTGAACACAGCTATTCCTATACCAGGATGTGTTGTTCTGTGTGAGGATGCTCTGCACAGTGCCTGCATAGAGAGTCCTAAGGATCACTGAAGAGACCCCAAACTTCCTCAGTTGTCTGAGATGGTACAGGTGATGCCTAGCCCTTTTGGACCGGACCTGAATGTGTTTGGTCCATGTCAGATCTGAGGAGATGTGGACCTCGAGGACAGCACTGTCTCCACTGGAGCTCTGTTGATCATGAGGGGCTTGTAGTCTTGCTGCTGTCTCCTTCTGAAGTCCACCACCAGCTCCTTGGTCTTGTAGACGTTCAGCTGGAGGCGGTTATCCTGACATCATAACGCCAGGTTCTTCACCTCCTCCATGTAGCCCGCCTCCACCGAGGCCCAACACCACCGTGTCTTTGGCAAACTTTACAATGGTGATGGAATGATGAGTGGCCACACAGTCTGAAGTGTGGAGGGAGTACCGCAGTGGCAAGAGTACGTACCCCTGTGGTGCTCCAGTATTGATGTTGATGCTATCAGAGACACACCCACCCAACCTCACCACCTGAGATCTGCCAGTGAGGAAGTCCAGCACCCATGCACACAGACGGCTCTTGAGTCCTAAATCCCTCAGCTTTGTGAACAGTCTACCTGACTATTGTGTTGAATGCTGAACTGTAGTCTACAAATAGCAATCTCACATAGTTACCCTGTTTCTTGTCCATGTGGCTGAGGGTGGTGTGCAAAATGTGGGAGATGGCATCCTATGTGAATCTGTTGGGTCAGTAGGCATACTGGAGTGGGTCTGTGATGCTAGGGAAGGAGGGTGATGTTTTTCAACAGCCTCTCAAACACCTTCATGACCACCGAGTTGGCACTGATTGCTGCGATGTCCTTGGCTTTGTAGTCTGTGATGGTGTGCAATCCAGGACACATGCTCTGTGTGTCACCCTGGTGGAAGTGAGACTCCACATGCTCCCGATACCGGCTGCTTTGTATCAGCGCTCATATTGCCGTGGCAAAACCAGCATTGTAAGTGGCTGTCCTGGCGTTCACTGCAGCGCGGATCGATCTGTCCACACATGGTTCTGATTTGGGAACTACTTGACTCTCACCATAGGAACAAGCTCCTCTGCTAGCATGCTGACAAAGCTAACTGCTACATCCGTAAACTCGTTGATGTTGTCCGTGCATGACCAGAACATGTTCCAGTCTACATCATTGCGTCCTGTAGCACAGCTTCTGATTGGGCGTTGCACCTCCCTCATTCCTATATATGCTTTGTTTATACTGAGGGATAAAGAAAATGGTTGTGTTGTGGTCAGACCTTCCAAAAACTGGATGTGAAACAGCTTTGTAGTCCTGCTTGTACGGTGTGTAGCAATGGTCCAAAATTCTAGCTCCCCTCGTCAGACACATAACGTGTTGGTAAAAGTTTGGTATAACTTGTCTAAGGTTTGCTTTATGAGTCTCCTGCTACGATGAGGGCTGTGCCTGGAACTTTGTTTTGAAATGCACTCAGCACATCATGTAATTCAGACAAAGTCATACCTGTGTCTGCGCTGACCTATGTGAATTCGCAGGGCAGGTAGAAAGGGCAACACTTAATGGACAGGTATTCCAAATGAGGCAAGCAGCTGCTGGAGAGAGCAGAAACACTCCTGGCATTGCACCACTTGCTGTTAACCATGAAACACACACCTCCACCTTTGGTTTTGTTCGATTCTGCCGTTCTGTCCATGTGGAACACTGAGAAAGAGTTCAATGGAGTTACAGCACTATCCAGAACTGTGGGGGTCAGCCAGAATGTACAATCCCATATGTCTCTTTGGAAAGTAACTCTGGCCCTGGTCCAGTTTGTTCTCCAGTGACTGTACATTAGCCAGCAATATACTAGACAGTGGTGCATGGTGCGCTTGCTGTCTCGGCCTGTTGTGGACGTCAGCATGTGTGCGAGCATTGTTGTTGCCTTAGCTGCGTAGTATCTCGGTTGGCCACGAAGGGTCGTGTTTAAAAGTGTCTGAAATTACGTGTGCAAAGTTATTACTAATGTTGAGAAGCATTCTGCTATCCTAAACTATTAATCCAGCTGACTTGGGTACATGAAACAAAACAATAAATAAATAAAAACTAAAAAAGAACACAGTCTGTGTGGAGCAGTCAGGAAGGCATCTGGACTAGGCCGCACCATCCCGGAAGAGTCCTGTATTCCAGGACATTTTGCTGTCCATTGAAGAAAACTTGTATAGGGGGGCTGGATAGTAGAATGAACTTCCCACTGTAGTGATGTCGTCTTTGGTCACTCTCGTCCTTTCTCTATACAGTCTTTTCTTCAGATGATACTTAGTGTATCGGAAGCAAGACATGCCTGAGTTTTCCAAGTTTGTAAATTGAAAAGTGTACATAGTAACAGATTGTACATATTTAAGATATAAAATTATTCAGTGCATGATTTTTGTTCCTCTTCTTTATATAGCCTAACATTACCTTTTTCATTCAGGGATCTACATAAGGTTTTGTAAGCTGCTTTTATTTTGGCACCAAGTTTAAGTAATGCACTAAATGCATCATATCTTTGTGTACTAAATGCAATGGCAAAGAATCAGATATATAAGAACAATGTGATATTGTTAAGAACAAGAACGTTTGTAGCACTCTTCCTCCCATACAATCTGCTGGCATTTAGACTGTATGATTGGTTGGTAAAAGATAACTAGCAAATTATCACACTGGTATCTTTGGTATAACAACATCAACAAGACCAAGCATGCACAATACAATATGTCACATATTAGTAAAGAAACTAGTCAAGTTAATTAATGCTTGAAGAACTCATTGCCGTCTATCAGTTTGTACACAAAAAGCTGGTCCTAAAATGATGCCGGTGGGTGCACCAAGGCCCTGATTCATGAAAGGATTTTCTAAGAAAGACAAGCAAACTTGAGAACACCATTACGTATATTTCCATTAAGTTGCTTACTGAGCGATTTGAAACTGTGAACTAAAAAAAAGAGTATAACATTGCATAACATTACTCAGTGGAAACAATGACCATTAGCAATAATTTTGTGCAAAACTACAGTGGAAACTTACAGTGGACATTTCTGCGTATTGATAACAGAAATGTCCAAGCTGATCCACTGAGGATTTCCAATTGCTGATGTGCACTTTAAAAGCATTTCCTAATATATATTAATATATATTTAAGGGCAACGGTTAAATTTTTTAAATTGCATGAGTTTTTGCAACTAATCGTGATTAATCGCACAAAATTCACTAATGAATATACACAAAATTCAATAATTAATTCAAAAGTAGTGTATTATGCACTTTTATATATGAACAAAAGTGCAAAAACATTTGGTTTGCAAACACTTTAAACAAATAAGGTGCTTTTTAACAGCAGTATTCCCTTTAACACAGTTACACAGTCACAATTCAAATATTTCTGTATATCTCAACTTAAACATGTAATCAAATCAAATATAAAACCAAAGCTATTTGCCACTGCAGTTCATTCATGTTTTATCTAGGCTGTTATAGAAAAACTAGTTTCCCTCAGAGTCCAGAGCATTATAGCATCTGTAAAGGGGGACCAAATCCATATTAAACTCTATGTATCTAAAAGCAGTGTCATTAAAGTCCATGTCGGTGTAATGGGCAGGCGTCCCAATACGTTTGTCCATATTACATAGACAAATGTATTGGGATGCCTGACGCTTGACTTGTGAGCATTTGTATTGTCCATCACAAGAATTTAGACATAAGTTTCTTCTGAAATCAAGAATATCATGGGGAATCTGACTTCTTTGCTGCTGTACTCTTTTGGGAAGTTTTCACACTATGGTTGGAACATTGCTGTGAGGATTTGATCATGTTCAGCTACAACAGTAGGTACTGATGTTGGATGAATAGTTCTGGATCATGGGGGGTGGAACCATTATAGTAGCTGCAAAGGGAAACCAGCTCCATATTGAAGTCTATGTGTCTGAATGCAGTGTCATTAAAGGGGTGTCGAATTAACGTGTTCAGTTCGATCAATTAGTCGCTGAAAAAAAAAGCATTAAAAAATAACACTGATTAATCGCACCAGGTTACTTTAACCAGGTCCAGTGTTCTGTCGTAACATGCTACCCATTGAGATGTGCTACCGTGCCCTTCTGCGCATTTGCAGTTCCACAGTCTTGGGATTCTGTGCCACACCCATAAATCTGTGCTACCTTGGGACACTGGTAGCTGTATAAACTTCAAGAGAGCATTTTTCCACAGGGTAACAGGAATCGATAGACTCTGCTGTCGATTTGCGCTACAGTAGCATTTTTCAACAAGGCAGCATAAATCATCAGCACACCCTGCTTCACAGTAGTATTTCTCAGTGTTAGAACCTGACTATATAAACTACCTTTATGCACCTCTAAAGATATATCTATCTATCTAGGCTCTTCTCATTTAAATAAAACTAACTGTATAAACTGTATAAGCTGCACGGTAGCATTTTTCAACAGGGTAGCATGAATGGATAAACTTATAAAATATATTTTTTAAGTGCAACATTATCAATGTTTTAAACTGACTGTTTAAAACATTATCAATGTTTTAAACTGACTGTATAAACAGTATGAACTTTATATGGGGTGCTGTTTGTAAAAACGGCTTAACAAATTTAGAGGTGTCATTTTTTCATCATTTAGCGCAGTTTTCACACATTTAAACGTGTTACGTTTTGGTACATTTTCTTGCTGCGTAAGTGTTAAGTGTTAAATTAAAATATTAAAAATATATCTAAATGTTAAATCTATATATCTAAATGTTAAATCTTAAATCTAAATGTTAAATCTTAAATCTAAATGTTAAATATATATATCTAAATGCTAAATCTAAATGTTAAATCTTAAATCTAATTGTTAAATACAGTAATTTACTCATGTTCCAAGAGCACCCGCGTATAATGACAAAACGCGTTGTGTTTTGATTTTTAAAAAAAAGCCTAAAAATGCCTATTTTTATAGTGTAAACCCTAAATATGCCCCAAATATGCTCCCAAAAACACTTTAATTTCATTTTAAACTCAGTTTAATACATGACCTTTAATGAAAATATAAAGGTAAGCCTATACAGACTGTACTGTAATTTATGCATGGGCATTTTCTTTGGTATGCGCTGTTGTTTTCTTTGGTATAAACAGATAAATACAGTAATAAATTATTGTAATTTTTAGTAATAAAAATACAGTAAAATGTAGGGGTAATCACCAATAATTTTTACATCAATAATTTACTGTCTATCAGCGGCGCGTCTTATTCAGGGTTCTTCAGGAGGAGTCGTATTGTAGAGACCCGCCTTTTAAAGCAGACATTGGATGGTGACTGAGCTCAACAGCCTCTTTTAATTTAATTTACAGTAATAAAACTACTGGGCTT